>MNPL01016778.1:0-12062 GCA_002081605.1 Tropilaelaps mercedesae | reverse complement strand
AAAAAAAAAAAACTACACAGTTTCGTTGTCAATGCACCGTCCTAGGGAACAACTAACGGGAGATATGCATCTCGCGCACGACGTTCAAGCAATATTGTATGAACGCCCGTGTAATTATCATTATGACTCGCTACTGTCGCTATCACAATCCTGATGGGTAGCCATGTACCTCGACAGTCACGAGCTACGGCCGTTGCTGTCGTGCATCGAACGTTTGGTGTCCACACATCTACTACATCTGTACGTCAAACGACTACGCGCCAATATCTCGGCATCGGTCGCCGTCACGGGGACAGCTGAAAAGGTTCAGACTGGAACGCGTGCGTCAAGTGACAAATCTAGTCGATTTGGCTACGTGATGCAGAGTTTGTTCCCTCGTTATGCCACGCCTTGCATCGTCTACTCAATCAGATCAGCTAACATGGCACATCCAGTTATATCTGAATGCTCTCCTACCTGATTACAACGAACCTCTCGTACCGTCTAGAAGCATACACGTGTTTATGACTCAACGTAGCGATTGCTTACGCAAATAAAACGTTACTAATCGGGCCGATCACCCATCGTACTCGTGTTGACGCACACCGAGTAACAAACAGCTTCTCCAAAGCGACTTGGCTCTCATTATGCTCGTAGGTTCCCAGTGACATTTCGTCGTTGTTACGGGGCCTTGAAGAACATTCAACCACCAACAGTCGCCGCCGCCGCCGCCTCTATCACGTCATGCGGACCCGTACGACAGCCTAATCGTAGACAATTTGTCGATTATGGCTCGGCTTTCGTGGATTGCCGGACCCGTATAAACACTATCGCATAAACCATCGGCGCTGTATTGTCAGAAAACGTCACGAAGGTCACGGGGTTGGACGGCATCAACTTTCAGCCGCATCCTCATATTCCCTTTATGCTCGACGATGCGTAGGCGAGCAGGAATTTCATCCGTTAATGGCATTTGACGGCATAGCCACTGCGTCCAAGACAATGCATCGCTTGGGATTTGGCGTAGTTGAGTGAAATACGCGCACGTCTTGTCTAAATCGTCTTCCACCATTGTTAGGCCTCGAAGCTGACGTTGTTAAAAGGTCGAAGTTGGACGCCAGCTCTGCTCGCCCAATTCGAGATGGTAAATTTTATTCGATTTCTAGCAGGGGCGTATGACGACAATCGTATATTAATGTCGTTGGCATTCGACGACTCCGAGCTGTAACCCGTAGTCTAGCGATATTCCGCAGTACCCCATCTACGAACGGCCGGTTACGAGAGGTAGCGTCCGTTATGGGATTGCACAGAGCGCCATAATGCGACGGCATTAGTCGGACATCAACGAGCAGAGCAATAATGGCGTTTGTCGTTAATTCGACTTTGCTGCCTAATACCAACTGCGTTTGAGTCACATGAATACAGACGAGCGCGTCTAGGACATGTGCGATGCACAGACACACATCTTCTCCGCCTAGTAGCTGAATGTACGCACGAGAAAATGAACGTTTTGCATTAAATCATGCGATTCGCAGAGCTTAAATACGATTACATCGGGAAGACGTTCTCAATCCGTTTTGCCGTCGGTGTTGTACCGTATTTATGGATGACATAATCGAATATCGAGTTATCTTTCAGCAACGGCTCAGTTCAGGCCCACCGACACACGCCCGTACACGTCAAAAATAACATCAGACCGAATCGTGTTACCCGACGATTTTGTCTAGCCAAACCGTAGCGCCAACAGCGCCGCAAAAAAAAAACAGAGCCTTATTTACTTCGTCTTCTCATAGAAGACGAGAGAGACACGTCATTAATGTCGACTTGCATCGGGGCTGTGGTAGCTACCGATTCGGCACATCCGGATAGTTCTGAGGGTGAACTGCGAACCTATCTGTGGATTTTACACGTTCGCGTCTTCGCTGGGCGTTGTTGCGCATAGACAGCGTCATCGACGCCGTCAGCCGATTTGTGCTGCTTTGTGCTTGCTGTGGAAAAAAAATTAACAATATTGCGAGATGCTAAGGCTCCTGTCCCCACGAGGAAGATGCTGCAGTTGTAGTGGAGCCATTTTTGGGTGACCGATATCCTTTTTGTCCGCGACACACATATATGTCCGCATACATATATATTTTGTATCGGTATGCATAACAAAAAATATAAGTGAGAATCACATAGTAATTTTATTGATTAGAAGGCACGGATTTATGTTATCTCTTTGTAACGGAGGGCCAATGTTGTTTATATATATATATATATATATATATATATATATTTATAGGTACTGATAAATGAGAAAAGTCGTGTCAATTTGTTATACATAGTTTTTGTTACCATATTCTGTCGATCTTGTGATTGATCGTACACCACCACAGTAGCGGGACTCGCTACTAAGGATATCCTACGTGATATATTTTATCTCATATTTAAAATATATAAAAAATAAGGAGCTATTTCAAGTACGTTGTGTTTCATCCAGCTGGTCAAGCCGCTCCATCATTATCACAGGCGTTTTGATCAGTCGATCTGTGCTACCTATATAGAGAAAACTGTTATTGAAAGCGACGATTACCATCGATCGGCGACTGCAAGATAAGCGCCACGATGGTCGGCCCCTGGTGAATATATTAGACTGAACGTGAACCTACTGCCGGTCTATAAAATCAACTAATATATTTTTTTATCGGTGCTCAGCTAGTCGATTGAAGCAGTACAATTCTGCGAAATCGACCTTCTCGGCTGCCATTATCTGACAGTATCCACAGTCGAGTGTGATTTTGCCACGCTAGAACTTGGCTCACACTTATTCGCCAATTGATAAACGGCTTCTCATGGTGAAGTTGTCGTTTTATCTACAGTGAACTGAGAGTCGTTGAATTGTACAAATGACCTTGCCTCGATTAAAACACGGATACTTTATTGCCGACAGCGTCGTCTCGCCTTCCTAGCAACGTGTTACATTCACTGCTGCTCTTTATTTCCTTGTGGTCGCCACGCGGGGCAAACCGTGGCCAACGCGGAAGCTCACGGATTTTTTTCGTTCGGTAGCATCGGCTAATTTGAAGTATTGAGTAATGGAGGTCACTTCATCCCAACATGTAATCTCGTATCTACGCGTATTTTTTTCGAAATAATCATTGTTTGCGTATTTATTTAGAATAAATTTTCCTGATTTACACCCGTATAGAAATCGTAACTTCGATGCGTATTTCTATTTAGCAAAAGAACACTCAGCGGTGTGCGGCTGTGCGTGCTATAATCGATTCTACTGTTACGTTATCAGCCATAAGTCTAATAAAAGTATGAATATTAGCAATGTTAGATTTTTACTTGATTCTCAATTTACCATTTGTCTGAAAAATTCATTCCGTTCTCTTGCTAGGTAAAATGTTTGAATACGTCATGAAGTAAAGCCACCAGCACGTACCGATTTAGCGCCACAGCACAGCTTCGGATAAAGTGCAATCGATTGGGGGCGTGAGACTTTCGGTATTTCAACAACACTTTGCTTGTCAAAGACCAACAGAAGTAGATGCTCTAACTAACAAATACATGATAAAATTCATTTCGAACTTGCAGTCACCAGAGTAGCGGTGTGGGACCCAGTCCACCGGTGGACCTAAATGGCGGCGTCGGTCTGGGCCTCGGCGTGGGGGTCCCACGCCGCCTCCTCAAGGACCTCCAGGAGGATCGCGACCACCGAAGGCATCGCAGTGCGTCTGCATCTGGACAAGGAGCTCTGCAGATTCAGCCAACGCCCAAGGGAACAGATAAAAACGGCCTTGTACGTATCAATCCCGTGAATAGCCAGCAAGGGTCGAGTCTGACACCACCTAAGGCTAACACTATACACAATAATCAAGCAACACAACTTAGACATGTTACCTATGTGTAGTTTTAGGTGTAAGTAAAATACTTCAAATCCTTCTCAGGCAGTGCACTAGTCAAATGCTGAACGAGTACTAATCACTACAGCAGTCACATTCCAATAGGTAGCCTAGCGATGCGTACCGTGCCTACTTATACGCAATTTTCACAACATTATTGCGCGTCAGCAATCGCCTCACTGCGAAGTCAAGTTCATACGAAGCGAAATCTACAGTCGAAAAAAGTTCTACGCCACACAGACCTGCCGACAAAAAACTAGATTAGAATACCTAGATTTGTTCACTTATCCTGCACTTTTCCATAGGTTCGACGCATCGATGACGACCTGGTAAAGCGTCGCTGTCATGCAGGCCAGGGCTATGAACTGTCACAAGACCTGCTCGACAAACAGGTCGAGATGCTCGAGCGGAAGTACGGCGGACTCCGGGCCCGCCGAGCCGCCACGACGATCCAAAGGGCGTGGCGTGCATATCTTATGCAGAGGCGTTTCCGAGACATTACGCAGCAGGTGACGCAGGCCAACAAGGACGGCCTATTGCTATCCGGTTCCTCATTGACGGGGTCAGCGCGTCGGCTCGCGCGGCGAGCCGTTCCCTCGATTCTCTCCGATGGAGGACTTCACCATCAGCACTTCTATCATCACAACTACTTCAGTGGCAATTACACAGCGAACAATCCCTATTATCAACAGTGGGCTTACTCTAGTCAGCACCAGCAGCTGCCACCGCCGCCGCCGCTCACGCTGACGCAACCTCCATCAACTGGACCCAATGGGAGCACCGGCGGAGCCCTCATTGGGGCCCAGAGCGGCGTTGGCCTTCCAGCAACCTCCGTTGGCCTTCAGCAAACTGCGATTCCCCAGGCCGCCGGGTCGGTTAACGAGGTTATGCTCAACGCGGTAAGTTCCTTTTGCGTTTGTGGTCGCACCTGCCTGTGAGCAATCGCTTTTTAACGGCGCGGAACTTGGGAAAATGGACGAGGAATGGGTCATGCAAGCACACGCAAACTTACCCTACGCATATAAAGACTATCGAAGCTTCATATTGATTCAATGAACGTTGAGGACAATGTAGCGTCTGCGCGTTCTTAATGACCAGCGGTAGCCTCGTTTGCTACTTGCCGAGCATCCATCTAATTCCCCGGATTGTAGGTAGAGAGAAATGGCTGACTAATATTGTTAGGGCTGGCCACCAGCCAACGTTTCACGTCTCCGGGACCGTTTTCCACATTCATTACTTAGTGGGCGTGTGCATCACATAGAAAAATTGTCTACATCACTGTAGATTTCACGACATTCGAATTGGCTTTTGCACGGGTGTAGTAGTTCTCAGTCGGAGCCTGAGTGAATTTATTTGTCGAGACTTACAAACTACCGCACTTTCTCATTGGCCATGACCGTTATTTCAGCAGATAGCACCGTCGCTGGGATAAATACTTGGCCTGCCTTCTAGAGTTGTTCATATATTCTGCGATTCTGTTCACCGTTGTGCGTGCGGACGGAGTAGCGATACATCGGTTCAAGGTTTAGCCCACCTGTGTGGTTGGCGTGTTTATGTATTGTGCGTAAATACAATACCGTTAGAGAAACACCGGTCGGCAGTCATCTGTGTTATGGCGCTAAAGATCGTTGATGTTTACCAACACACCTGATCATGTGTGTGTGTGTGTGTGTGTATACGTGCGCAGTAGTGCGTCATTACTGCTGACCCTTTGGACTCTCTCTTGTTCTCTCTCTTTCTCTCTCTCCGTGTGTGTGTGTGTGTGTCTTTCTAAGATATCCTCTCAGAAAGTATAATAATCAGTCTGCCCTGCTACCTACGTGCGTCTTGTTCATCACAGCTTATGCATCTATGCCCTCGAGGGCAGACCGCGGTATAGCAGAAATGTCGGTATAGCTAGTCATGCTGTTACTCCATTTGAACGATCACATTCTAGTCACTTTTAAATATTTTTTGTCAAAAATAGACTCCCCCGAATAGCAAGACTAGAATGGAAAGACGCGATGAGCAGCACTCGTCGTCGATATCGGTCCGATAGGTCGAACGACGGCGAGTGTCCTTTCGTCGTGAGCTCCGACCGATAATTTGCGGAGATAGCTAACCCGTTACATTTCTAGCAAAAACTGTTAGCAAGCACAACTACATGTCGAGATGGCTTTTGTTGACGTCCCTCTAGCCACCTTCTACCATTTGTCGTGGTAGTCTACGCTGTGTGTGCAGTTGAACTTGACAACGGTTGATATTTTACCATTGGCCATATCGAGATTAGACGCCGCACACTTGAGAACACCACTCGCCATTGCTCTACAGCGCAATCACTGGAAGCCGCCTCCGCCGCCGCCTCCGCCGCCGCCCCCGCCGCCGCCGCCGCCGTTGTCGTTCTGTATGGTCGTTCCGGCGCTGTTGGCTAGCCTACATTTGGCAAGTTTCCCAATAGCCGCACGACGCGGTGGCGTTATTAGCCGGCTTTCAGTTCGTCTACCGATTCCCCGGTTGGGATACGAAAATTCGTCGATGAACGGCTAGTTTCGTTTAGCAGCGACCTATATGTCGCTCTTTCAGGTCGGCGATTCGCACTTCTGCCGGTGGAATAGAATATGAGCGACGTGAACGAGTCTGACAGACGTGCGATTTTGTCACCGCCTAATTACGGCTCATTGTTGCGGAATTGTTGCGCAGACTCGCGCCAGATGATATCGAATTCTTCGACCGGTTCTCTGCTTTTTGGGCGATTTGCCTTCGTCCGGAAATTCTACTCGCTTTTCCAGCTATGGACTGACGAGTCAGCTAACGAGTCAGGCCAGCCAAGTCGAATTGGCGCGCACTGCACAGTTGAACCGGCGGTGACCGAGGGCGTGACTGAGGGAACGTAGAGACAGACTCGCAATGGAATTAGCGCAGTTGAATGATTCACTAAAACGTGTGTGTGTGTGTGTGTGTGTGTGTGTGTGTGTGTGTGTGTGTGTGTGTGTGTGTGTATCATGTTCGTGCCTATAACGCCTCTGACCACCACAGTGCTGGTGAACAAATAATAGCGTCGCTGCTAAAGGCGATTTGGTAGGTGCACTCACGCCCACTATGCCATGTCAGAGAGTAGCCTTACGTAGAGTCATCATTGTAGATGTTGCCTCCTTCTTGGGTTTCGTTTTGCCACCTCCCAATAACTCTCGACGTAACGCGAGAAGCAGTTCCGATCTGCGGACAGCAGAACTTCTCAATAGGGTTTAGCGTTCAGTGACCGATTGCGTATTCCGACACGGTCGGGAGTCGTCAGAGGAATGCAAGATCTGAGATCGCCTTCGGATGGATGGCCGAACATCGCGGCCTCTTAGGGGGTGTACTTGGTCACGATACGGCGGAACGTCACTGCGCTAAATGGCGGATCACCACTCGGCCATGGAGGAGCATCGCATTGGCGAGTGTACATGGCGCCATCTCCAATGTCGATACAATCCAAACGCACTAGGCTCCATCGCGGTGGACGAGTTAGTCGTCAGTAGGACAACAAATGAAGACGTAGAGGCGCTCCGGATTATATTATCGTTACCGACCGCCATGAGAGAAGCTTTTGAAAGCCGGTCCCGGAGCGAGGTTAGAATAGGTGGCCAAACACTCGAAGCATCGCTTCTGACTGAACTGGTCGCGATTCAATGTCGCTCAACGGTTCGCGTCTGATCATCGATGTGGTGATTTTCTGTTGTTTCACTGTCTCTCAGCTGACATCAAGAGGCTGCTGGCTTTCTTCAGTTAGCGGTTGTATTTCGATGACGTGGGTGTTCGACCCTTTTCATTCGACAGTGGTCCCCGGCTCGACTAGGTAGCATTGGCAGTCTTCGCCACCGGTTCGCGGTGGTGCTGACGCACGCGACGCTGTCGATGAAGAATAGGACGCGTCATAATAGAAGCTCAGGCGGGTGTAGGGTGGAACACCAACGCACCGAAATCATTGGCCGGCCACCTCTCACGAACGCGCGCGCGCGCGCGCGCGTGTTCATGTAGCTGTAGCGGTACCCGCGCGAAACTGTTCAGCCGCAAGGTTGCATCAGCGCTGGATGACGACGACTTGAGATTAGTTCAACGAGCGGCCGGGGAAAACCTGCCGACTAGGTACGCGTAGAGATGGCTCAGGTAGATCTACTAGAGATGTGCACATGCCTCGCATAACGACGCGTTCGGCTCAATTTGGCCTCATTGGTTATTTTTTACCGGCGGTTGCGAATGTCGAACGCTGCAAAGCTCGATGCAAAGGCAGGACGGACGACTGACGACCACAGCGGCTAGAATATCTTGATACGAATGTAATAAAAGTAGCCATGAAGCACAACACCTCGTTATCGACGCGTTTCGAGATACCGCTAAGTGTAGTGCAGGTAAGTTGCCGTTCAAGTGAGCCTTGCGTCCACCGGCCAGTCCGCCAGCCATCGTTCCAAGAGCTTTACGTCAAGCCAAGAGATTTACGTCGAATTGTTACGTCGAATGCACGAATTCACGTTCGTTTCACGTTTAATTAGTGTGTGTGTGCGCGCCTTTGATTAGGCTCGATATGATCACGCCATATAGAGAGGTCAGAAAGAAAGACGAATCGCCCGACCCATTTTCTGCCGTTTTCTGTCCAGCTGCATTCTTATGATGACGATGACGATCATCATCATCATCATCATGATTAGTTATGAATCGCCATTAGGAGTTCAGTATCATCTGATGAAATGATTTCACCGTGAAAAATAACGCCACATCCACTCGACGTCGCCATTTCATCATGAAGTACCTATCGAGGGGGGGTACATGCGTAGCAGCTGGAATCCCAAACCTCGCCTGACATTTGTCCGGGTACGGATGCGAAGACCTACTTCAGAGCTGGTCAGAGCTGATTCGGTCGAGTGAATGAATCGAAAATGTTTTTATCCTCCAGACGTCGTTCTTTGTTGAGAAATGCAGCCGCTAATGTTGGTGTGTTTCCTGCTACGTGAAAGGTCAGACTGGTCTGAGTGAATGTCGACTCACTAGAACGATTCAGCGCCGATTGACTAAGCTGGCCTGATGTAGCTGGCTGGTCCTGTTTTTCCCTAGTTAGGCCGCGCTGCCCAGCCCCCGTTCCTTCCTATCGTGCCGATAACTCGTCGCCAGACCAAACCGTCCGCGCAGTTTTTCGCGTCGAAGAAGAAACTCGTCATCGAAACAACGTTGCGGATGCGCGGTTAGAGAGAGGCACGCAGATGCAGAACGTCCATGAAATTGCGACGCACTCACCGTGAACTCGTTGCACAGATCAGCGGCGTTTGGCTTCAATATTTCTGTTCTGTGGGGGCAGGTGGGGTGGTTCTCCTACTAGTACACTAGTGTGATCGTTAGTATTTTGCGGGAAAGTCGAGGGAACCAGGAGGAGGGAAAGAGTTGAGCGTTTCAGCTGGCCGTTGACAGCTGAAACGGCTGTCAACGACCGTGTAAATGACCGTTGTTCATTGACACAGTCGGGCCTTCGTTAGCAGTTGACTGTGACGTGAAGAAATGGTCCTCGAGGTCCTTGAGCATCAGAACGAATATTTTGGGAACACGTTTGATCGTAGCGTTCGGTGAATGACTGAGGTTATTACACTCAAATAGTGATTTTTCCCATTGGCTGGATATAATTGAGCCAGCAGATATCGCCATGCTATTTATGTTACTCTTACATTTTACAGCAGTTCCCGCGTTTCGACATGGCTTTCGTGGATATGATCCCACCCGCCATAAAATGCTTATGCTTTACTCGGTAACCGCTCTTAATAACGGGTGTGTGTGTGTGTGTGTGTGTGAGAGCTGATTTTGCATGTGACGGGTTGTAAATAACCGAGGCAGCGAAATAGCCTGCGCCAAGATCGTAGTGCTCCGATGTTACGATGGTGATTATATACAGAAACGGACCCGTTAATGGCTATTCGCGCTAATAATTCCGACGCTAAGGACTCGCGTGCGCCCGAATTTGCACTGAATATTTCAAAACTTCAAGGAAGGCCCCCTTTTCCTCTAATACCGAGTTTAAGTCTACGTACGACTAGATTTGGCCAAAATGTGTTGACTACGTTTACGGCCTTTACGGCGATTTCGAGCTGACACAATAGAGACCATTACGGTTGTTTAGCCTCTGACATCGGCCATATTGATCCGATGCAGCTTTTTTTTTGCTTTCGTAAACATCCGGTCAATCGCACTGATCGATTCGGCGGGCCATCAGTCTACGAACAGTGGCCACTCGAGCCAGCAGCGTGTCAAAGGATTGCGGCCTACCGCATCAAATCGGCCTACCTAAGTCGACTCCATCGAACTGAGAAAGGACAGTGGCACTGACCTTGCGTCCGACCTTGCGTTACACCAAAAGCACTCCATCCATGAGTATGCGTGAGTCCCACGTTGAGCCGACTCGCACAGATGTCTCTAGGCTCGACCGGATCGACTGGAATGTCGGAGCAATGTTTTGCTATTGTCACCACCGAGATACCTCGATCTACCGGGCTCTGGCGCTTGCAGAATACCTACGGGCAACGACGACAATCGACAAAACGGCGAACCTTCAGTGGACAGCAACAGCCATTCCAGCGCCCGACCGACCCTTCGGTTATGCGTGGCACGCAAAGAGAACAGATGGACGGGCAGGAACATGATGACGAGACCAGAGGTCCTTCTCTAGTCGGGGGGGCTGGCCATGCTGTGCTTGAGTCTTTTGTAGCGAGACCGTGAACTCGTGAAGAACTCAGTGACAGGTGCATTTTGCTCAGACGCCAGACGTGAGAGAAGAAAGCAGTGAGATTATGAATAGGTACGCCGGACTCCGGTTCATTCCGTCCGTGTGAACTGTAGTTTTGGACAGAGATACTGGAATTTTCGATCCTTAGAGCCTCTTTGCTGTGCTACTTAAGCAGAATCGTACATCCAAAGGATGGAGGCTTGGTGGGAATTCCGCTTAATGCATTCTTCTACGAGGAAAGTCTTAGACGTTGAGTGCAAACGACGAACCGGCAGATGAGGCAGACTCGAAGTTAACGTGGAAATCGATTTTCTTTTTCTGTTGACGAAATCCATGCTCCACGAAGCATATTGTTACTGTCCGAGTTTTTTTCGTTACCAGCTTGAGGGATTCCTCTCGGCAGGTTAATTGCCGCACGGATTAAGCGAGACTACAAACAAGCGTTGTTGATGCGGCGTGAAGACCGCATAAACATATCGCAGGATCGCGTGAAGATTCGTCGAAGTAGCGACACGAATTGCCATGGCATCGTCTCATAGATTGGCTTCGATTCTAACAAGCAACTAGTTTATGGTTTAGGCAATGGGAGCTTTCAGACAGCAGCTTTTGTCGCTATTTTAGTGGATTCGCTCAATTTGATTCACATCACTCAGTTACACGAAGTGAAGTTGAACTAATTCGTCGGTGTTTCGGAACAGCTCCCACTCGAGAACAGACTTGTCAGCTCTCGTTTCTATTGCAATTTCTTTCTAAATTCAAATTTCCCCCCGACATTGTTTCCGTTTCTTCTATTCGTACTAAATTGTGAGAGCAAAAGTACCGTTTGGGGCTGTACGAAAGATTCGCACCGAATGTTTACCACGCACGCCGACAACGTAGAACCGAGCAAAAGTAGCGGATGTTGCTCGTCTGCCATTTTACCGTCGACCGAGTTGACGGATGAGTGGGAAACCTCGTAAGATTGGAACGTAGATCTCGTATATAGGCTCACTGTGACTCTGTCGTCGGCAGAAGGAAGAAAGTGCCTAGTTCGGTAGGCAGGCGGTATTGGATCGCAGAACCGCAAAAATCTCCACTTCGGAGCTCCTCCGCTCGGGAGCGAATCGACAACGATTGAACCCTCACCCTGATATATTGCGTATTTGTTTGCTATGGACCCGGGGGTTCGTATTGTTGGGGTCCGCTAGACACAAGCGTCTGTCGTCGCTCGCGATGCGCTTCCACACCGTTAAGCTTCACGAGCTTCCATTAAGCTGCCAGTTGTATACGTGATATGTAGTGCCAAATATTCCTCTACGCTGACGAAGTGTTTCGTTCGGAGACAAACTCAGTGGGTGATATTCTACCAAGGCAAACAAACGGACATGTAGCAGAACGTACGTTCGCGCTACGGATGAGGCACGATTCTCTTACAAGCTCGTTTCTGGCTCCCTTTGTGCGTGTATATATATATATATATATATATATATATA
>MNPL01016772.1:2100-21028 GCA_002081605.1 Tropilaelaps mercedesae | reverse complement strand
CCCGCCACAGTCGCCGCCGACGAGCCAAAAACGAGCGGATAGGCTAGACGACAGCCCACTCGGAGTGTGCAAGGGCAGCCGCCTAGCCAGCCAGCAGAGGGATTGCCCGCCGCCCTAGCCGTGGCAGAGAGGTAGCACAACAACGGCGGCAGCGGCCACGGCGGCCAAACAGGCACAGCGCGGCAGCTGCAGCCACCCGAATGCCCGTCCACCGACGTTGGCGCGCCTGCCGGACCACTAGAGAGAGAGGGGGAGGTGGGGTGGGTGACACACGAAACACTCGTCAAGCGCAGCAAAAGAACGAACACAACGCTGCCAGTAGAATGGTCCGTCCGTCCGTCCGTCCACTACCACCACCACCACCGCCACCACCGCTCGTCGGTAGCCGTCGAACCCGACCGAAGAGAACGCCGAACACATGAGCACGGGCCCGCTACTGGCGGCCCCTGGTGGACGAGGAGAACAACTGGTGCCAAAACACAGGAGCACTCGATTGTGCAGTGGCTCAACGAAACGCAGACAGCACGAGGAAGGCCGGTGGGGAAGGCGGACGGGGCCCCACAGGGTCCCACGCCGGCGTGGAAGAAATGAGAGAGGTGAGGAGGGACTGTGAGTAGAAAGCAACGTCACGCCAGCCAGTGTGTACAACTGGCTAACGAAAAATACCCCGTGAAGAGCGAGAGCAAGAGAACGAGAGACAAAGGGAGTGACCCCACTACGCGTCTACGTCCTCGCCCAGTTTTGGGATGGTGGACCAAGGCGGCGATGCATTCAAACGGGAGATGTGACGGGATAAAGGCGCATATAATCTCTTCCTATCGATACTACTATTGCTGCTGCTGATGGTTGTGCTAGTCCTCAGATACGATTATACCTACATAATATACCTAAATTATACGTACAAAAAGGGGCATACTCAGTTTGACAAAGACACCGATGCTGGCCGACCAACATCATGTAAAGACAATGCCTGCACTTTTCGCATCGTAAACGTAGTAGCCTGATATAGTAGCCGTAGGTCTGAAATTCGTTTCAGACCATCGCCGTTTCAAAATCTAGGCCGCCTTTCGAGCACTAAGTTACGGCGTACAACGCAGCAAATCACAAAGGCGAACTCGAGCTGACCAGCGCCATCAGCTCTACCGACAATTATTGAGCGACTACTCAGTCCGTCGCCGCGACTTTTAACGTCAGCTTTATAAGGCCAATTACCCTGTCATGCCTTTGCAGGACCGTAATCGTGACAGGAAGTGGAAATGCTTATTCAAACGATAACGGGTGCCACGAGAGACGTGTGTCACATTACGTCGTTGCACGCCGGAAACTTTAGTAGGTGATCGATAGTCGGCAAGCCTCTCTCGAAGCCTAGCGATCTCTATGTCCTTGAGCATGTCGTACACATAGAAACGTTTTGGATCTCATGTGGCAGGTATTCCCAAGTTTTAAGCTCTGGTCCAAGACTATCCTTTTGACATTTCTACCTTCGCTCAACTAATGATCCTGTATACGCTGCCAAGCAAATCGATATCAAAGCGGAAGCATTTCTAAACTGATGCTGTATTTAAACAAGGAAGCTTACCAAAAATGTAGACTTCATCAGCTCACTCAACACGCAGTATTACATGCCGTTGTACGCGTACATATATGACTCAAGATAGCCAGCTTAAAATTGTTAAAACGTAAGCCCGGTGTTGTTGAATAATTGTGTTCAATGTACTTTGTCGATTTTTCAGTTTTCTTTCTCTTCATCAGGTTGCCTCAGACAGTCTGATAAGATTTTCTCAACGCGTCTATAAAGGTTTAATGAAATTCTCCAGTAACATTTCTGCAGGTTCATGCAGCGATTAGTGAGAGTGCTGTGAAGATAATCGCTCGATCGCTGAACACGTTATTCGATGGCAGAGATTGGAAGGATCCTATTGAGGTCTAAGAGGCTGAATCCTCAAGGTAAAAAACTCTAACTTTTAATATAGGAACAACCATCATCATCATCATTATAAGTTAATTACAGGAACACCAGCGTAGCAAACCGATAGATAGTTTGGAATCATGGCAATGAAAGTAGTGGGTATATTCTACTTTTCCAATTTTTTTACTGTAAAGTTCACTTAGCTAAGCCTTTTGTGTGACCCTCATGTGCGGTTTCAAGTGCAAACGAAATAGTAGACCCCACTGTTCAAGGTTAACATTACGGTGGGCAGCACGCGGCTTTGCGAAATAACACGTGCTTTTCTTTGGTTGAGATTTGTTGACTAAAAGGCTTTTTTGGTAGTAAAAGTGTCCAAAAAAGCTATTAATTTGAGTGTTCGTCTAAAAAAAACAAGTATATTGCAAACGCATGCTACTAGAATGTTTAAAAAAGGATTGGTCCTTTCTGATCGCCTTGGGTATCCAAGGCAAGAAAAAACGTATCATATGTGAAATGGGATACAGGAAGGGTGTCATGGGTGTCAGCTGCGGGCCAACATTCTTGTCATTGATTTCGATTCCAGCTCAAAGCGGCGACCGAGTTTGACGATCTGAGTTGTTCTTTCATAAAATCTATGTCATTCAGGGTCGGTTGCTGAGCCACGACAACCAACTTGGCGTTGACATACAACATGGAGGATTCATTACCTATTGAGAAATTTTGGGGTGCACACGAGCTGTGTACAAGGGCTGCGATAACCTTCAATACCCAGCTGCATAACAATTACAGTTTTACACAGTATTTAATAGCTTTATGTTTAGTTTTCCCAATATTTTCTGACTTAGTTTTATCTGGCACATCTTATTGAAGTACGTGATTTAATCAGTATTTAACTTTGCGTTTAATTATGAGAAATATTCTCTTAAATTGCTCCTTTGACGTTACAATACATACCGACGCCGTGGCCACGAAGCTATCTAGCACCTCAAGTTAGCCTGAAATACACAAGACATAAATTAGCGCGAAGATCGAAAAACGTTTTACTTAGGCAAACTTCCCCAAAAGTTCGCTATTAAGAATATCCGGGCGAAGCACAAGCCTACGAATCAGGCGGTTTATGCCGTTTCGTGGAAACGCGGGTACGTGCATACGTCAGCCGTAAACGGCTTTGTATCGGAAACACGATTCTTCTTTTGAGTCAGGAAGCAAGATAATGCTCTGTTCCATAATAATTTAAATACAAGCAGAACTATGCAAATAGACTCTTTTGCTCCATCTTTACTTGTCTGTACTTTGAATCCTTTCTTGTCCCGTTAAGCACCATAGCAATTCTTTATAGGCTCACGCATGTTCTATTCGTGATAAAAATAGGTATTCAAACAGCTTTCAAAGTTAGAAAGGCTTGTACCACAGTTAGCTATTTTACAGCCTTCCAGTGAATACCACTTCTCCTTAGTCTTTAGATGCAATCGCGTCACAGGCGGGTTGCTCGACAGTGAATTAAAGGAAACCTGGCGAACAAGTTCGAAATGAGCTTATAGAACGCGAGTAATACCCAATTCGTAGAATCTTGTAGGTGTTCAGTTAGTTTAAGGTCTCTTTTATTGCAAAAGACGATGGTCGGTGCAATAGTTTTGTTTAGGTACGTTTGCGTACGCCTTGCGACCAGAGAAGACACGCATGTGCACTCATTCGATCGCCGCTATTATACATATGCGTAATTTATAAAGTCTATTTCAGGAATCAATGCGAAAATTATACCGTAGATGATAAATGTTGGCTTAGGGTCAGCGCTAAACAAGTTTGTTGAAATGTCATTTTTTTCTGTAATATCCCGCCAACACTCCATCTTTAGCCTGAAAACCATCCCTATATTTTCTACTAAAATAAGAGCTTTCTACTATTTATTATATAGTGCTTTCGCCATTACCTTCGACTGCGAAATCACGTTGGTTATCATTTGTAGATGATTTCGTGTACTTTTTCCTTTGTTTTGCCTTCCTATAGCAATGCCAGCACTATGCCATGTATAATGTGATGCGAACATATAGCAAGGCTCACTGTTGGTGTTCGCAGTTATATTTTATCTTTGTTTTAAGCCTTTTGAGCGTTTTTATTTTGTTGTGTACTATGAGTAATACACAACAGCGGCTATATCGTTACGTTTGTGCGTATAACGTTTGTTTCTCGCGGCAGTCCATCCATACCTTCATTATATTCGTGGCAATAATGCATGGCTTACCCGAAGAATACCAATAAATTGGTAATCAGCTGCGTATCAGTTACGTACCATAGGCGCAGATACGCACCTATTTTGCTGTGCTTGGCACTCTGAATAGTTACATTTACGGAATTTGTTGTTAGAGTCTGTAAATATTCTTTAGCATCTTACCCGATGGGACGTCCAAGTGTTCTTTCTATTCGTTGATATTTACTATTTTATCCAGGTTAATGAGTTATTTAAGATTGAAGCTCGCTTGTGATTTTCCAAATGCGTCCTTGCCTTCTATCTGCAGCTGCATTATCGTTAGAAGTCGATAATATAATTTCCTTCTTGGAGTCAGGGCCATGATTTGAATTAGGGTACCTTATTTTCAACGTGCTCGATTTTGACTTTGGCCATGCATATATACAAGCTCAAAAGTCGATGTCCTTGGATGTCTGAAGGATGTTTGGATGTGAGTACTCAGAGAAACACCTGTCTCTAATACAAAAAGCAAAGATGTGGAGATATGCTGTCGACACGTTAAAAGCTAATCCACCATCCTAAAATCAGGTTCGTTTCGCATTTTGCTCTTAACTATAAGAGGACCACGAACTATAAAGGAGAAGCGGTCCCGAGCAAAGAAACGGCAATTATCCATAAAAAATATAACTAAAAAATGTCTTCTTATTGACATTGAACTCTCTTATATGTATGCGCTCTAAAGTATTTTATTCCAAGATATACATCACAAAAGTAAACTTTTTAACAGTTAATGGAACTTCGAACGCATGGTCATTCACATTCTTGATAGCTTAACAGGCCTGTTTTTGGGCAGATTACACTTGAGGTTTCAACATTGTTACAGCCCTTGAATTATGTGTTGCGTGAAGTTCCGAGCTGAAGAAAAATATGTTAACTGCAACCAACCTCCACCTTACGTTGCGTAGAGAATGTCGTTCTGATTATCTCTATAGAAAATCATTTAAATCATTCAAAATTGATTAGCGATGGATCGTCACTGATTTAACATGTTGCTGGTTTTAAGCTAATGGTAAATGAACTAACGCATTCTTAGAATGTTAAACTATCCGCACCGTCAATAGACTTTGGCTCAGGGTATCAAAATGGAAAGCAAGAAAATGCACTGAGAATTCATAATATTTCTTAAGTGACAGTTATGTCCGAGTCTGAATCGCTCACACATGATTGATATATAAGAGACTTCTTGTGCAAAATTAAAACTAATTTATTTTAAATAATAAATTATGTGAAAGGTGATAAGTCCTGGTATATCTAGATGATTACCTGCCACGCAATATTGTGATTCACTTCTGTAGAGAAAAAAATAGTCCTTCACTTTGACTGCAACTCTGGAACACTCGAACAAAACCTGAACTTTGTGAAACAAGGTAACACGATGCGATGACATGATTATATGAAATACTTTATCCCCAAATGTTCATCCCCAATCGGGTCATACATGCAATTGACCTTATGTAAGCAGTTTGTACGCGTGCTAATATACGTTAAGTGTCTATGAACTTTGTTGAAGCACCCTGTGCAACAGCATAGGGCGTTAAGGAGTGCAAATATGGTGTCACTATCAACACTTGATTTCAACAATTCTTAAAAAGGACTAAAGCATTTTGTTATCCGCAATCTCCCGAATAATGAGGTCTGGGCCTGTTACGGTTTTACCAAAAAATACGATAAAAAAAATTACCTGAAAAATTATCAAATCTTGGCGTCTTCATTACCGGCAAATAGTAAGCTGTGAATCACTAATTGCATAACTTCAGTTAACCTCAAGCTTTTCTGACGTTTTATCATTGCGTTCTAACCGTACTTTAAGATAACTTATGATATGCTTTTGTACGCTTTTGTTTAAGCAAAGGACAAGCAAATAGGACAGAGTAGTAAGTAGTGAGCAAAATATTACCTTCTGCTCACCAGTGCTCGAACCTGCTTTTTCTTTACATCTGTATCCTCTCTACCGTAAACGTTCCTTTGTAAGTCAGATTAGTAAACATTGTTATGCTGTCCTTTCGTAGCCACTACCTAGAAACAAATGATCGTGAAGGAAATTAAATGAACGCATATGGTGGAAGATTTCCTTTCTTTTGTACCATTCAAACGGACGAGGTTTGAAAATAAACAGCAAAGCAGAGGGCAGGAAAGATCGCTCGGAGAATGTGGGCGCTTTGTAATGGACAGACTCAATAAAAGAGTTTCGAAAACCGTACTTGACCACAGACATCATAAGAACGATCCTTAGCGTCGCGACGCTGGTGAACTTAGTGAATGCCTTGAGCGATGTTCATGAGGGGGACCTCGCAGCGAGCAATATGTTGCAATGATGTTCAAGTTAGCAGCGATACCGTTTGTCTGCGCAGACAAGTCGGTCAACCGAGTTGATTAGCCGTGGGCTGGTTGTGTTGTAAGTCGTTTTCATTGTGCATGGGAGTGACGCTAGAATAGGCTACGATAGATCGTATCCGGGTATGTGATGGCGACAAAAACGATAAAGCAAATGCAATTGAAACACAATATTTATTTTACGATTAGTACCTGAGAAAGGATTGTAGATCAACTACAAAAATAAAACTAAACATGAGCATGGTTGGCTTTAACGTTGGTAGCGTGCGGGAACAGTGGGTCGTAAAAAGGAAACACTAACTTTCTACCTTTCAAATGGTTTATTTAATTAAGTAATAGCGCAAGTAAAAGAACTCTAAAGCAAGCCGAAGACTAAATATTAATGGAGACCGAATGGTGAATATGACCGCAACACAACTCTCATTAAACATCGATTCACTTTAAAGAGTTTACAGATTACATTCTTTGTGCAAGCGGCTTTCTTGTCGCCTACTACAGACTCTTCAGACAGACGGTGTTTCTCAGAAGTTGTATAACACCTAGAATGGGTATTCGGTATTATGCATTTGGGTAGGCTTATCATCTTTTGTTCTCAAGAACGTGATGGCGACATTAGGTAAGATAATTGCAGCACTGGCAGCTGGCTTGCGCTTGACATACAGATTAACGCCGCTTGCGTGTGTTTAGTTGACCCCGGATGGGTTTAGAACTATAGTTTTTCACGTTACTGTGTCACAGATTGCGTGGTAATCAATCTAACCTTCACGGCTAAGTTTGTACGTGTGACCCGAATCGGGCTAACAAGTTACCTATCAGGTCCCTATACTTGCTCAATTGCAGTGGATGTCATATGATCGATTTGTTTTACTTCGCGACGATGAAAAAACACAGAGGGAGGGTACAAAGGGTCCTTGAGGAAGGCTTTTTCATCTCCGCTCGCCACATCTACCATTGGACGGGCACTACTTGCGTGTCCCGTAAATTCACAGAAGTATTGGTCATTGTTATATACCACAAGTCTAGGCACTTGCAATAGTCATTTCGAGATAGTCAACAGGTTAAGTAAACGCGAAGAAACGCCTCATCTTTATTGTTATCGACTCCCTCAGCGTATAGAGAAATTAAGGCAGTGTTCTTTTTAAATAATTATTTCTTTTCAATTTTGCTAGTTTTAGGTATTTCCGTAGGACAATATGGTTGCTAAGACAGTCGTTGCTCCTATATACAATTGAATTTCGCTTTTTCCAGTAAAGCAAGCGATATTCTCCAGGTGCCTACGTTGTATTCGATTTGCCTTCGGATATAATAGATTGCTACCAGTTTTCATTGTATAGCCTAAACATATTCATAAACAATTTCATCGTTTGCAAGAAAAGGAGATCAGGCTTCTTACACCATACTAAAAGAGGTATCTCAATACGCCTGCTGGTATTGCCAATAACTATATTTTAAAACTAAAAGTGGTTACTCCTGCTTTAACAAAGAAACGAAACGCCTGAGTCAAAAGTATATTTATGAAGGATTGGCAGTTTGTCAAATATTTTTGAGAACACACTCTATTTACGATATGTATGCGTGTAGTAGAAATGGTTTAGTATCGTATATTTTAATATTTAATAATTTTCTGATCACAGGATTGTACCGCCCATCTTTCAGACTGTCTAAGGTTTTAGTTCACCATTGTTCTCATGATTCCTCCTGCGTGTGTATTGTGTACTAGCATATCAAGGAGTAGGCCGAGCACGCACTCATCGCCACGCGGTTATGCTAACTGCCCCACTCCCACGCAGTCAGCCATATCCTGTTAAACGTGAATGGTTAGTTTTACGTTGCTGGAAAACTAACTGCGCGTCGTTGACATATCAAAACCGCAAGTAGAAACTGGCAAAGCAACGAAGTCGCTCTGTTGTCACATGTTCCTTCCCTGAGCCCCGAAAGTAATGGCACCAGAAAATGGCAGTGAACGAAGAGATCTACTGTTTGCACCAGGATTGGGCATCTGCATGCAACATTCGGCGGAGCCGGGGAGAAATCGAAGGCACGCGAGTGGACGCGAAGAGACGGATGTTTCTAGCGTGATATAGTAAAATGATGGCCAGCACGTAGGCGACGGCAGCCCGGAGGCAAACTTTCTCTTTTCAGCGCCTAACAGCCGCCTCTGGCCGCCTGAATATCGACCCGCTGTCGAAACCAGCCGTAGCTAGTAGTTGCACACTCAGCGGCTTGGCCTTTCCATTGACCAAGTCTCGGAACAGTTTTTGGGGTTCGAATCATACTGCTGTTAACGATACTGCTGCTAGCCGTCACTGCTGGTACAAGGTGGCTATACTTTTTAAGGCAGTACAGTGTTGTTACAGTTTCTCTTCTATAGATGGCCGGGAAACTCTCGTTAACTTCACTATGGCTAGTTTGAAATGAGCGAAAGGATTTTAACGCGTAATTTGCGCCTTTATAATTTCTACCGAAATGTGCACCAAATTAACGCTAAACTATATTCTTGTTCTTTCCTGCATATGATATTAGCATGAAGCAACCCAGCTAGCAGCCAGTTCTCTGTGGTGTGTTGCAAGACAATCTTTCGTTGAGACGTTGGTTAATAAAGGCAATGAGATGTTCTTGGGAGCAGCTCAAAAGTGTGTCCATCAGTTTAGCGGAGTCAAATTCAGTGCTGAAAACCTTGCGTGCCTTGGGACTAATACTCTAGTAACTGAATTAGAGTAAGCATGAATACCAAATAGTCCCTTGCATAATGCCTGCATTTTTTAGGTTTGTTCGGTTATGCGGGGAAATACTGTTTGGCATTTACCTCCCATAATTTACATAAGAGGTTACAAAACAAACGGTGTTTTAAAAAGTTACTAGTTGTTATACTGTTACTGGTTGATCCACCGAATCAATGTAGGTGTCGCGGTGGTATGTTGCACGCGTATTGGCTAGTGTCCAACGTTAAGTTCTAAGGCTACTTCATCATAAGAAAAACGTATAGGATCATTAATTAAAAATATATTTTGTGAGCTGTACATAGGTGCTATGCATATATCAAGCTAAATGTGTATGTACATAGACTACAAAGGTATTATGCGATCAATGTCATATTGGAGCGAAAAATTGAAAGGGTTAGGTAGAAAAACTCATAATTATTTTATCCCCGAGTGTATTCAAATCTGGACACCTACTTGCAAATTTAGTAATATTTCTCTTTTTGCAGTAATAGTATAGCGAATTGTATGCCTTGCTTGCCTGATTTTTGTAAACAAGTGAGCACCCTAAAACTACATAGACGAGTGGAGAATTTTCAAATTAAAAAAAACTTCGAAAAAGCGCAAAAGAATATTATTTTAATAACAATTTAATTATTTTTAGGTTTTTTTTTTTTAAAAATATGACAACGTTTATAGTGTACCCTTTATAACGTGTACATACATTGAATCAGATAGTTCAGTTTAACGGGTTGCATCACCTTATAGCTAATTATACTAATTATTCTATACAATTAATAATATTAATCTATTATATTAATTTTTGTTCTAAGTGCAGGGCATATATTTTAAAAAGCAACATGAGTTTTGGTGAAAATTGTATATATATATATATATATATATATAATTTTCATTCACGCATCTGCTGACATTATTTAGTTTTATGCTACTTCTCATTTTATGATAAGTCCTTTAGGGATGCACCACATCACAGATCTGTGTAGTGGTAATATGTGCCACCACAAGAATCCAAACTAATGACTTTGACGTTGGAAACAAACATATACCAACCTTAGACACCTGTTGACTTTTATTATATAGACAATTAAGTAAAGAAATTTTATTGAAGTCAGATAAATATGCGCGTTTGAAACACTTTTGTGAATTATTACAAATAAGATAATCAAATGGTTACAAAAAAGTTGAGGCCCGTTATTTAAACAACCTTAGTTTCTCTTTTGTCTAAGAGGTAGGATGGGTGAAATTTCATTAGAAAAAGAGTATTAACCGTGGTAGAGTATTCCGCTGCTATAAACATTAGCTTTATGGTGATCGGAACTGGACAGACCTGGACAAGAACTGGAAACTATTAGGACATATACCCATATTTCGGAAAAGTATATATATATATTTGTTTTTTATCCCTATTAAATTCGACTTTCTTACAATGTTACCTGACATACTTAGGACATATTCTAGGCTTACTACTGTGGCTTCGCCACATACTGTGGTCTCCTTCAGTAGATATAGGTAGTCTGATAGAGATTACATAGCTGTCACGAATTGCCGTTTATCTTGCTCTCAGCTGTCAATTGGAAAACTTTAATTGAATCTTGTCTAGAATGAACCACAACAAATTTAGTTATCGAAATATTCATTTATGACTAACACCTATGACGAACTATACATGATGTCTCTAATTCATGAAGCCTATCAATAGGGCCGACGTGTAAAACCATTTTGTCAACTAATCGCGTAACAAAGAGGATTTTGAAAATCTGACAGTAAGGGCCGCGAGGCATTGGCGGGATCTCATTTATTTGGGTGACGCTACTTGGAATTATTGACGCGTATAAACATAGGCACTCCAGGATACCGTGTATAAAATTTTTGCAATCGATGAATGTGTAGTTACATATTGCTATTATTATTTCTACGCAAATAGTGAAACTCTTCGTTAAAAAGTGCGCATATTTTATGTGGCCAAAATAAATCGAAATCAATTTATTTACAGAATCACACACTTATTACTGTAATTATACATGACGTCTCTGATTCATAAACTAGCATTTAGGTTTTTTTACTACCATCCGTGTCCTCCTCCATAGCCGCTGCCGAGGCCGCCTCCGTATCCGTGTGAGATAACGGGAACGCTATGAACCGAGACAACCGGCTTTGAAACGTACGAAATAGACTTGACCGGCTCAGAGACGTACGAAACGACAGGCTTTTTCACATAGTGAGTAGATACAACAGGAGTCTTTACGTACGAGACCTTCGCCACTTTGGCATGTGAAATCTCAACGTGTCCATGGCCTCCGCCATAACCACCTCCGAATCCTGCGCCATAACCGTTGAAGTGTCCAGCCGATGCAGCTCCGACAAGGAAAACCAGAACAATGGCGCACTTCATCGTTACTCTTTGACAAACAGTTAACCGTAGGCTATGGCTGAAGAAAATCTGTGGTTGTATATAGTATCTTCTGTCCGAGCCGCGCTTATATATTATGCTTTGAATTGAACTAAGAAAGGGCACACTTATTTGATTGCCGTAAACTTCTGGATCCGAAGGGTTGGCCACTTGCGCTTCGAATTGATAATATATGTTGTTTTAACATTCTTTGAATGTTGCAACTGCAAACAGATTCTCTCTGATAATCACTAGTTGCAGCTAAATTTAAGGTTCGTACTAATGTGTGTAACAATAAGCTGAAAATATCATATAAAGGCTACACGGGTTTTTTAATTACTATACTTACACGACATATAACTAATGAATTCATCTTCGTTTAAGCTTATATATTTTTTAAAACACCGTAGGAAAGCTGACATTTATATATCATGTTATACATGCTGTAAACGTACGAACAAGGATCTCTTGTATGCCCATAGTGGCTTACAAACCCCTTTTTCCGTTCAGCAGAGGAAAGGATTTCGTAATTTACTGGTTTTCTTACCGCCCCCGCGCATTCTCGATCCAGGTTTATTTACATCTGAATTTAACTACTTACAAGAATTACTTTTACAGCAGAACTCACGAAACGGCCAAGTCTGCACACTAGGATATGCTGAGCCCCAACATTTTGGTTTATACTGTAACTATCCTCAACTGTTTGAAGATCCACCCAGCACTGCTTCGAGCAACCTTTACCGCAAAAGGTGACGTACGACAAATATACGTCATCCCGAACTCAGACTGGTGCTCAGTTAGTCGCCACTGCGCGTGCACGATGGAAATGTCCACTTGTACGCCCAGCTCTTTAGTTGCTTCGGCCACCACAAGGACTACTGCAATTGCTATACGAAGCTCTTATAATTTTTTTTGTTGAAGCTCCGGGTTACTTGAGCATTATCTAGCCATAGGTGGACACATAGTTAAAGCAGCTTGGCAGCCATAAATGTATCCGTGTTAGACGCCAGCTTAAGTATATTTAATAGAGAAAATTGAAATAAGAGCTCTTGGCTGAAAAAAAGTTGGTGTATTACGCTGGTTTACTCCTTGTTGACGATAAGGCGGGTGAAAAACCGAGGTTTCTCATCTCATCGCGCTATTAGCTGATGCTTCTGTCACGACTTCATCTCAAATGGACCGTTCTAGGTCAAAGCTGGGTGATAAGCCTTTGACTGCACGGTGTAATGCTTGTATGTATTGCTTGCACGTCGTCAGTTGCGGCTACGGAGCAACGAATATAACGCCGAAAACATTGCGACAACGGTGCTGAGGGCGTATGGATTTAAACGAATTAGCCTTCTTCGATATTTATGAAAAGTGCATTTCGTGAATTGCTATCCACGACACATACAGCTTTTACGCAACTGTTAACAGTCGTTTCGGTCAGCTTCTCCCAGTGATAGCGCGTAGCGCATCATAACGGTTAAATCTTTTACAGGCAATTAGCTGCGTAGTTATTATTGACATGTCTATATCACAGGTCATGTGTATGCGCAGTTTTATCAAGAATCTAGTCGTCAGCTATCCGCAAAAGAAGTTTCAGTAGATTTTATGCATCTCCCTTTTTTGTCTTCTACGTTCATTCAAAAACAGCCTAAATTAAATAATCGTAATACAGTTTACAGGGTAAAGACTGCAATGGAAGGCAGCCTGCCTCGGCAATTTTCCTTTACAGATTTTCGATTGTATTCCGAATAAGTTATTTTCATCATCACGTGTTTATCTATCTATTGTTGACATTCTTAAAGGTTGATGTTAGTGTGTCACATCGATATTGATGAATTTTGACAAAATTCAATAAAACTATAGAAAACAATAGGGTGAGTCAGATCCTTCGTAGTTATACATAACGATTCCCTAGGTGAATCGTTTGGATTTAACACATTTTTAAATGTGGTATTTTTAACAATATAGCACAATACTGTGATGTTTTAGATAGTTTTCAAAATAAATTTGTTCGTAGTGTCCAAGTAAGACGTGCAGTTTCTAGGCCGTTGGTTATGTTTAAGACTACACGTAAATTTCATGAAGCTGCGGATTTAGAATAATCCAAAAGCTAGGAAAGCTCGACATAGTGGTTCGGGGTATACAGAACCAAATTAATAACTTCGGTAACAGTAGAACAGTCAGTGTTATTGACAGGAATCGCACACAACATATAAAAAAATCTAAATGTCAGGAGGTTGCCACGCATTTTCCCGCAAATTTGTTAGTAAAAATAATGATACCAGTGGTGATATTAATGATAGCTGTTGAGCCTATTTTGTATTCACGCGATTTCTCTTAACTATAAACAGAAAAGTATTTATATTTTACTGTATTTATAGTTTAAAAGAAATTTGTTCTTAATTAAATAGAAAAAATGTTAGAAAGTCTGTTGCATTAAATAGGGTTGTCTAGATGGGTGTGCAGAGTACGATACTGGAAACAACGCCACTTTTTTCGGTTAGGAATTATTTTTTTTGCGGCTGAGAATGATAAAGCCCATCAATAGAGCCGATTTGTAACCCCATTCTGTCATCTAGCCACGTAAAAAAGAGGGCATTGAAAATCTGACAGTAAAGGGTTACGTTATTTATGCGTATAAATATAGGCGCGTCAGGACTCGATATCACACATAAAATTTTTCCAATTCATAGATGAGTAGTGATATATCACTATTATTATTTCTAGGCTACTAGTAAAAATTTTTGGTTAAAAAACGTGCATCTTTCACGTGTCCAAAATAAATCAAAACCAATTTATTTACAGGATTATACATTCATGACTGTAATTATACATGATGTTTGCCATTCATGAACCAACGCTTACAGTAGTTTTTTACCACCATCCGTGTTCTCCTCCGTAACCGCCGCCGAGGCCGCATCCGTCTCCGTATAAGACGACCGGGATGCTATGGACTGAGACAACGGGCTTTGAGATGTACGAAATAGACTTGACCGGCTTAGAGACGTACGAAACGACAGGCTTTTTTACATAGTGAGTAGATACAACAGGGATCTTCACGTACGACACTTTCGCTATTTTGGCATGAAAAATCTCAACGTGTCCATGGCCTCCGTCATAACCACCTTCATATCCTACACCATAACCGCCGAAGTGTACGGCCGATGCAGCTCCAACAAAAAGAACCAGAACGATGGCACACTTCATCGTTCCTCTTAGACAAAAAGTTAACTGTAAGCTATAACTAAAGACAATCTGTAGTTGTATATAGTATCTTCTGTCTAACCCGCGCTTATATTTGCTTCAAAAGGAAGGGCACATTAATTTGATTGCCCTAGACTTCCGAATGCGAAGGCCCGGCCACCTGCGTCTTGAATGGTAAATGCATATTCTTTTAACATTCGTTAAATGTTGCAACTACAAACAGATCCTCTCTGATGATTACCACTAGATGCAGCTAATTTTAGGGTTTGTACCAGTGAGTGTAAGAATAAGCTGAAGATATCATATAAAGTCTACCCGGGTTTTTCAATTATTATACTTGCACGACATATAACTAATAAATTCATCTTTGTTTAAGGTTATTATCTATTTTTTGAAACACCGTAGGAAAGTTGACATATATATATCATGTTATATATACTGTATACATACGAACACAGATCTCTTATATGCCCATAGTGGCTCACAGACCCCTTTTCCATTCAGCAGAGGAAAAGGCCTCGTAATTTACTGGTTTTCTTGCCACTCCCCGCGCATTCTCGATCCAGGTTTATTTATATTTGACTTTAAATACTTACAAGAATTACTTTTACAGCAGAACTCAGTAAACGGTGAAGTCTGCACACCAGGATATGCCGAGCACCAACATTTCGGTTTATACTGTAACTATCCTCAACTGTTTGAAGATCCACCCAGCACTGCTTCGAGCAACCTTTACCGCAAAAGGTGACGTACGACAAATATACGTCATCCCGAACTCAGACTGGTGCTCAGTTAGTCGCCACTGCGCGTGCACGATGGAAATGTCCACTTGTACGCCCAGCTCTTTAGTTGCTTCGGCCACCACAAGGACTACTGCAATTGCTATACGAAGCTCTTATAATTTTTTTTGTTGAAGCTCCGGGTTACTTGAGCATTATCTAGCCATAGGTGGATACATAGTTGCCGAGCTCGGTTGCTTGGTGCGTTCGTATGCGCCTTGCGACTCTGAAGAGACACGTAGGTGCACGGGTTCGAGCCCCGCCGGTGCGCATTTACATTTATATGGGGTGGTCCGTCTAACGAAGTAATGCGAAAACTGCTACCGTGGACGTTAAATGTTGGCTGATGGTCAGCTTTAAAAAAAATATAAGTGGACACATAGTTAAAACAGCTTTGTAGCCATAAATATATGCGTGTCAGATGCCAGCTTAAGTGTATTTTATAGAACACATTAAAATAAGAGCTCTTGGCTAAAAGTAAATTGGTGTATTACGTTGGTTTGCTCAATGTTGACGATGAGGCGGGCGGAGAACCAAGGTTTCTGTCGGGAACGAGTCCTCGGGCCTTTCCTCATTGCGCTATTAGCTGATGGTTCTGTTACGGTTTCATCTTAAACGAGCCGTTCTACCTCAAAGATGAGCGATAAGCCTTTGGCACGGTGTAATGCTTGCACTTCATCAGTTGCGGCTACGAGAGCAACGAATATAACGCCGAAAGCATGGCAATGACGGCGCTGCGTGCGTACGGATTTAAACTAATTAGTTCTTTTCGATATTTATGAGGAATGCATTTCGTGAATTGCTGTTCACGAGATACATACAGCTTTTACGCAACTGGTAAGGATCGTTTCGGTCAGCTGCCCCCAGTGATGGCGCGCAATGCGTCTTTTACATGCAATTAGCTACGTAGTTCATGTCATTCATACGTAGTAGTAGACATGTCGATCTCACAGGTCATGTCTGTGCGCAGCTCTATCAAGAATCTAGTCGTCGGCCACTCGCAAAAGAAGTTTCAGAAGATTTTACGCATTTCCCCTTCTTGTCTTCCACGTTAATTCAAAAACAGTCTAAACCAAGGAATTGTAAAATACCTGAAGCAACGCTACTTTTCTTGGTTAGCAATTATTATTTTAACGGCTAAGAATGACCAAGCACATTAATAAAGCCGACGACCATGTTGTCACCTAGCCACGTGGGGTGGGTTTTAAAAATCTGAAGGGAAGACCCACGAAGTACTATACTTGTAAAGCTCTCGGTTAAAAAGCGCGCATCTTTCACGTGTCCAAAATAAATCAAAACCAATTTATTTACAGAATTATACACCCATGGCTGTAAATATACATGATGTCTCTCATTCATGAACTAGCACTTAGAGCTTTTGTTTTACCACCATCCGTGTCCTCCTCCGTAACCGCCGCCGAGGCCGCCTCCGTATCCGTGTGAGACAACAGGAACGCTATGGACCGAGACAACGGGCTTTGAGATGTACGAAATAGACTTAACCGGTTTAGAGATGTATGAAACGACAGGCTTTTTTACGTAATGAGTAGATACAACAGGAGTCTTCACGTACGATACTTTTGCAACTTTGGCATGTGAAATCTCAACGTGCCCATGGCCTTCGCCATAACCACCTCCGAATCCTTCGCCATAACTCTCGAAGTGCCCGGCCGATGTAGCTCCGACGAGGAGAGCCAGAACTATGGCACAATTCATCGTTACGACTTTGTCAAAGATATAAACTGCAAGCTACAGCTAGAGACAATCTACAATTGTATACAGTTTATTCTGTCTAGACCGCATTTATATATCGTTCGTAGCGAAACAAGAGAGGGCACATTAATAGCTCTAGAATTCTGGATCCGAAGGGTCAGCCATCTAGTGCTTCGAAACGCAAAGGTGTTTTTACCACAAGATTTGAATACTGCAAGTGCAGACAAATTTACTTAGCAGAGATTTTTGAAGTAGGTCGTTGTATAGTAAACGCGAGTTTGAGAAGCTTTTTTATCGTTTTTAACTATGCCGCTAGTTGTAGACAAGTTTAGTGAGGGTTTGTTCATAGGCAGTACTTGTAGCAGTTCCAGCCGCAATGCGCACAGGCGGGGGCTGTTAATGACAAAATAACGTAGAATAATAATATGATATAATATGACATATTAATAATGATATTTGAAACCACTCAGGTGGTTCTGTCCACTCGGATGAAACATAAATAGTACACTAATAATCAAGTGCCATTAATGATATTATGTACCGCACATACACTGTTTTACGTACTTGTGACAACAAATTTATATATTTTATCAGGATTTTATAAATATATACCGTGTGTTTTTAAGACATCTGTCGTCCGTGTTATGCTGTAGTGAATGGTGGTAATAGTAAGTCGAAGCTTATGAGCGTTTCGCTTGCGTAATAAGTACCTTCGGCTATCGAAAGAAATCTCACGTTAATTTAAATTCGCACATGTAACTCACATCCCGAAATAATTTAGACTCCAAAAAATTTAAACATCATCTTAGTATGCGAAATGAATAGGATGCCGGCGTATTAATTCCAGGGTCTTGCGTGCAAATCCCAGCTGAGGCACAATATATTCTTTAGATAACCAATATTTGCACAGCATGTCTTTACATTTGACCAGTTTAAATGGAAGTAGCACTTCTGTGGTTCAGGATATAGGCCGATTACAGGGGCGATGCAGCTGAGGGGCTTAAACACTACTACGTATTTAGTACCCCGTATTGAGTATACGAAATTGAAAAGCGCGAGACACGCCCTTAATATACAAGGGCATCTATGGAGCACAGGATTGTTGCACTAGTAGGTAGCAAATTGTCAATCTCCAAAGCTGTTTCGACATTTTTTAAGGCGTTCAAGGATGTTGGAAATAATCGAGTGTTAAAAAAAAAGTTGATATAAATTTGATGTGGCCCACATTTCAGGTGATTCTGCACGCATTTCCGGAGCTTTCGTCACGAAAAATGGCTAATGGCTGCCATGTGCATATGTGTTACGCAGTCAAACTTTTTTTCATAAAGTAACGAAGCAACAATAGTTTTAGTAAGATGTTTCTACACAACTTTGCAATGTTGATTTAAACTATACAGATAATCAGGTGTTCGTTTCGTATCCTTTTACGGTTTATTTACCACCAGCCGTATCCTTTTCAATAACCATCTCTGAAGCCGCTATTAAGGCCACCTCCGTGTCCATATGAGATAGAAAACACTGTCGAACGAAACAACGGGCTTTGGCACATAGGAAATGAACTTGACAGGCTTAGAGATGTACGAAACCACAGGTACACAGTAGGTGGACACATTGGGAGTCTTTGCATTCGCCAGTTTAGCATGC
>MNPL01016748.1:4977-51094 GCA_002081605.1 Tropilaelaps mercedesae | reverse complement strand
AATATATATATATATATATATATATTAATTAATATATATATATATATACAAAAGACATGACAAGTATTTTCAAGTAGCGAAGACTAGACAGTGTTCTGAAAAGCGAAGTGCAGCGAAAAATACTTCAGAACTCACTGGCGCCAAGTCGATACAATCGCTTTATTCACCGGGACGTCGTGAAAAATTTAGACATTAACGCCCCAAAACGCACTTGACTAGATAACGTAAGCGTCAATAACATATAGGCGCGATCAACCAGCCCTGTCTGACAGTACGGTATAACTGCTACGAACTTATTAGCTATGTGACATTGCAATTGGACCACAGTTCACTCCGTCTGAAGGCCCGTGGGTTATACATTGAGTGCAGCCAAATCCACCCAAGTCGTCAACGTTCTCAAGTCGTTGTACGACTAAAGAGCGACGTGGAGCTGTTGGCCGGTACAAACAATTCGAAATTATTCGAAAAAGTTTTTACGCCCCGGCAGGGAGCCGAATTTCAAGCCTCTAGCATTTCACCAAGCTGAATTTTTCGATGTTTTACACAGGTCGGCTGTACGTAAATGGTAGTCGACAGAGAAACAGATGAATCAAGCGAGTTTGAGATATTGTAATTTTTTTTTATGAGGGTTTTGGGTAATGCTGATGGCAGTAGCACGTGACTGCAACCATTCAATGACTAATATGGGACTTACAAACCCACTAAAACCTCATATTCCCCCCACCCCTAGGTTCAGTAGCCGGTAAGACATTATTTCGATAGATATTATCTGTAATATCAAATATTAACCAGTAATCATAGATATGATCGATATCATGGATAAATGCACGGTGCCTACACATCCATAAAAATTATGAGAGAAATCTAAAGGCCAGGATCTTTCAATATATCGCTATACAAGCATTCAATTTCACACGAGACGTTGAGTACATACTACATTGAAATTTCTAAAAGTGCAACTAAATATTTTACGCAATTTCATCCACATAGACGCAAGTGCCGGTCTGAAGCATTCGGCTGGCGAGACCTGGACACCTAAGCTGTCCTAAACGAAATCCATCCGTCAAACCTGCTAGCTCGTGGTTTGGCAGGTGAATAAGCTGAGAAAGCCATTGTATTTATGAGCTGTTTTCACAGTGCTGGAAATAGGCTTGGGGAAGGCGCACTTGAAAGTGGATTGAACAGGAAACGCAAACCCACTGAGCACCTCGTGACAAACTCTGCTCAGCACGCAGCTTCTTTGGGAACAGCGGAGCACTCGAATTTACTGATGGTAAGCTGCAGTCATTTGATTCACAGGCAAGGAACGAGTTGAGGTGAAATTTAGGTGAAAAAGTTATTGAATGGATTCAATTGGGGCTTTTTTTAGATGAAGGTAGGGGAAAATCTTCTGTCAAGGCGGTAGCTATCGTTTATTGGTTTTACTGGATATGAAGTATTTTTTCTCTGGTCTGGTTCTCTACGGTATTCAGCTCTTATTTGGTCGAGTTCGCCCGTCCGCGCTGTTGCAAGAACCTCCGTGCGATCACAGGTGCTCCTTCCCTTGACATGTCGTGTAACTCCGACAGATGTGGATTGCAAAATGACTTTTTGCACTTCTGCAAGCCATCAGTTTCACACTTCACGAGAAGCAGTCGTTACCCAGATTTATACCGTGTACATGACTATGGGTCCACGACAGGTGCGAGTAACTATCGCTTCTCTTGTCCTAACCCTCTTGTCTGCTACATGATCTTCGCTAAGATGCGAACCGCTTTGGTCGCTCTCTCCGTCGCATATTTCACGCAGGATAGAGGTCCGACATCAGCCGAAGATCCCCGAGGTACGTGGCCCTGTTGTTGATGGCAATCGTCTGGCTTTGTAGGGACATCTCTGGGTCCCTTTGCTAGCTGCACCAGTATGGCCCTTGATTTCCCGGATCCAGCTAAGATTTAACTTGCTCCCATACACTCGGAAGGAATGCGGTCACACGTGGTTCCGCACGTTAGCCATTTTCGTTTCTCGTTCTCTAATTTTGATTTATCGTCCAGGCTCTCAGTATTGATGCGTTTTATCATTTTCGTTAGCCAAAAAAAAAACCATATTCCTTCCCTCCCGTTCGACTATTTCGTCACTAATAATTTCACGCGGCACAACTTTGCCACTCGGAGCTTTTCCTTTTTGCCTTTACCCATCCCGTCTAAATTTGTGACTTGTTTACTCGTCTAATCAGTTCGTAGCCCTGCCAATAATCAGATGCGTCGCTTTCCTGCTCCCTGTCTTGTAAAACTGCCCAGAGCAGTGGCGTCGCATTACTGCCATTTCCGTGGGGCCCCGCGCAACTCATTCACTCGATTGCTGCTGACAGAGCGGAGAGGGCGTCTCCGATGGCGAGATATACAGAGAGGAGAAATCATTGAACGTCGGTGCGTGTACAAACTGTAACATTCTTGAGGACCGGCGTATGTGGAGGGAGGCCGGCGCGTCAACAAAAGCGCACTGACCTGCAGGAAAGCCAGCTGACGCCGCTAAAACGTCCCAAGTAATAGATCAACCACTGAAATCTAGGCAATCCGACCACTGTTCGTAAGAAGAAAAGGTAAGCGAAGTTTGTTTCAGTCCGACGAAGTAGGTAGAGTCAACTATGTTCAACATCTGTAATCCAGATATGAGGTTTATAGCGTTAAACTCGGCGTATGCGAATGGCTCTATGCCACGGAGTATGAACGACTGGCGCTGTCAAAATAACTGAGAAAGATTCGTGAGTTGATATATCCATGATATCAGAAAGATATCTTCTCTATTCGTGCTTTAATGTAGTAGTCGCCTACTCATAACACATTATCCATCTACGTCCACCGCCATGCTCATTGATACCTTTAAACGCATTCGTTCATTCATATATCATAGATATAATAATTGAGAGTCGTAAAAGAGCAATTTTTCTGGTCGAATCCACTGATTGTCTATCTCACGTCATGCCGCGTGAACTGTATTGATTGCTTCCACAAAAGTACGTAGGGTGTTTAATGGTTATATTCAACTCGGTTAGACGTTTTTGCATGAACACAAAACATGCATGTTAACGGCCCGATAATAAACATTAAACACGCCACCCGTGCCCGCCCTCCGGAGTCACTGCGTCGCGTTACACTTTGGTGAGGCAATCAAAATGCAGCAATACGATCCACTTAGCTTAAGAAGATCTTTTCCTTCCTCCAAAAAAGATTCATTATTGGTCAATTGTCCCAGAACGGTGACAATATCGCAGAGATCGCGGCATTCGAACAAAATGCCAGCTAACGAGAGGCCAAGCAAAGAGGCATTCAACGACTGCATTTGTTATGAAGCTCCCTTGTTTCGCCCACCGAACCGACTAGGGATACACAGCTAGCGTAACGCACCGTCCTATCGAGAAGTCAAATTGGTGAATGTCATTATGCATGCATCAAACAAATACGGTAAATGTTTTATCAGGCTTTTGATTAGCCATTAAGATCCGCTGATGGACGTCGCGCAGGCCTCTAGCCGATTTTTTGTCGGCAATGGCAATGCAATTTGGCCATTGTCATCTCGTACGTCTTGCGGCGTTTCATCCTGCAGTGTATGTATAGGAGCTAGTAAAGATAGTAATATTTCGGCGAAAAACGTTCACTTGGCCGGATGGAGAAATATGAGATGGTCGCGCGAACGATTTAGAAGATGGCACCATTTGACGCGGTAGACATCGAAACTCTCTGGGGGATCTCTCCTCGTATCGAGTTCGTATCGTAACCGGCCTCATATGTCACGCCGTCCATGGCTTCAGGGACGAGGAATCGGGAAGAGGATCAACGCCCGTTCCTCCGTGGGACGGCCACTTCTAAACGTGCCGTTGTGGCACGCGCCCTTGAACGTGTCGCTGAACGACGTAAAAGTGCATCTCTATTGAGTTCCATTTGGACCACGGCGAACGTCGGAGATGAGACGCAGATGTAGTTTTTCTAATTTAATTGCCATGACAGCGTCATTGCGTTTTTGCCTCCCCGGTGTGCCCACAAATAGTTTAGTCTAGATCTGCCGTATTTAGCTGTAGAAAAATAGTCGCCATCTGGAGTAGAACTGGAGTAGAGTTCATGCAAATTATCACGTGACGTAGGTTTAACGAGCAGCCGTCGATACGCGCACTTCGGAGCAGGTCACGGCATTGTCTTACAGTTTTTTCCATCGTTCAGGCTATGTCTAACACGCAGCTCCTCTCTGAGGGAATAGTTGCATTTGTGTCTTACACTAACATATTGAAAAGATCGGCTGTTAAGTAAAGTTGTCTGTTAGGTGACCTATTCAGATTGAACGCCCTCAAGGTTTCTCTTGCGTAAGAAAATCGTAATGTTTATTTATTGCCTGTCACTATTTTGGCCGGCCGCAGTGCCATGCGCATGATATGACAGTGGAAACCCTACAAACCAATATAAATAAGTGATAACGAGACATTATCGCTTATCAAACACGACGCGTTTGGTTAACAAATATGGGCCTTTCCAGTAAAACATCTCATTGAAAGAATTGCGATCGCATACTCCTGTAGTTTAAGATAAGAATGCACACAGTGAATTTCTGAAACGTGCAGTTTAGTATCTACCAATTCAGCAGACAACGCAGTTAGAAATGGTTTCGCCAAGAATCAACAACATCCGACGCTTCTATTTGACACGACGGAGTAGACAAAATACCTAAAGAGCGAACACTGCGTGTAGAGTAATCGGTCAAGCCATTGCCTCTTCGTTCTCGAGCTAACACTGAAAGGTGCTTGTGGACCCTATTGATATTCGAATGCACATCTTAGCTTAGTTCATGTCTGAGCTTAGTCGCTAAGCTTCGTTTAGCGATAGCGAAGTGTCGTTTTAACTTTTTAAACTTTTCAGCTAGTTTGTCCCACCACAGTGGTAGAGTATAGCGTACATACAATACTCTTGCTTAGCTGTCATGATGTTGGTGTGCATTTTTCAAATACGTGATGCTTGACATGTAGTTTGATCCATTGCAAAAATCTATAATTTGTTAAGCAACATCGGGTGTATGTCGCCTTTACGATAGCTTCATATCATTGCTTCTGAGGTGGACCGAAATTCACAAGATTATTCTTTATTAAAAGTTGCTGCGTTGTAGTATTTTGGGAGCGTTTTGGTAGTTCTGTTCATCGTCTGTTCATATTGTAAGCCATGATGCGACTGTTTGAGGTAAATTTATTGTACTTGATTAACAATTACCATTTAAATGCACTAATATGTGAAGTACAATGTATTAGCTTTGCCCGATTTCGAGGGATGCGTAGATAATAAATTATGTAAAACACCGTTTTCAGATGTTATTATTGCCTTAGTTTCACGTTCTGCATCAGCCACAGCTATATGCATAACAACCCGTTGCTTTCGGCAAATAGCCCTCGCACACCCAGTAGCATGTCTACATCCGCACATATGTATATATGATTTTGCCTCGCAAACTTGAAAGCCAGAAAAACAGTTCTAGTTAATTTTATTTAATAGATCTAATTTTCGTAGTCCATAAGTGACGATAACCTTCGGCGAGATCCTTTTTTCCTGAAAAAATGTTTATTAGAGTACGGATTGTTTGCTGTCATTTCTTTCGAGATCGAACGCGAGTAAACTAATGGAAAAGCTCTATAAACTTGAAAAAACTTGAAAAGCATTAACATTTTTGGACTATTCCACTTCAGCATTTAATTGTAGCAACTTCTGATAGACAGTCGACCCCACCTATCTTTTTCCACCTAGAAACAACAAAACTGTTCCATTTCTCTCGACAATTACGACAGTCTGCGTCGTAGCCCGCCTTTTGTCCGTAACAGCATTTCATAGGTACGTCCAATGACTATAGAGCTTTCAGGAAGCAGGAACAGATTAGTCGCGGTCTGATAGGGGGTGTCGGGTCCTTCCTTTCAGGTGGTGACAAAGGTGCCACAGAGAGGAAAAATATCGAAACACAAACAGCTGTTCGAGTGTGTTGTTTACTGGACTCGATATAAACTGTGTGGGTTTCTGTGCTACGCGTTGGTATCGTGAAAGGCACAACTGCAAAAGAAACCTTGTGACAGGTGATGTCCGACTGACCTAACCTAGCGTCAAGTGTGCGTATTTGTAGAATAGTCGCCGCTGTACTCAAACGCAGCGGCGGTGCTCGTGGACTCGTGAACTGTTGTGTTCGCGGTGCAAAATAACAAAAGGAAATGCCGTTCAGGGTAGATCGGTAACAATGGCATTGGGGCCCGTGTTAGATTTTCAGTCCCCTCTGCGTCTATCGACCGTGTGAATGAACCGTCGTGATTACGCATCGAGTCAAAACAATCCACCACTCACCAAGCATAAATTGCTTTCCCTTTTGCTTGTTCTTTAAAAGCACCAGATCCCGTACGCTCGTACGCTCAGTATATATGGGTCTCGAGCTCGGTACGGCTTCCAATTGCACGGATTCGATCCCTGCTGTTGCCCATTTTATATTTATGGAGTTTAACGCGACAAGCGGTACCGTGGGCGTTAAATGTTGGCTCATGTGTGGCTCAGCCCTAAACATACTTTTTCTTTAATATGGATGGATTCCGTACGTAAAAATCGAGATGATGGGCGCGTCACTTATGACACGGAAAATTCGGAAACTGCGCGTTCTGATTCGTGCCACCAGTAGTTAAGGGACGATTCGGGGTGCTTGACAATTTCTTGGCTCTCTAGTGCCGAATTGACTTCTAATGCATTGCGTTTCGTGGTAACAATTCGTTTTCGTCTAGATGGCGGCGACACGATGGGGCATCTTGTCAGCGGGAAAGATCTCTCACGATTTCGTAACATGTCTTCGATCAACTAGAGACCATGAGATTGTCGCTGTGGCGGGCAAGAACATCGATAAAGTTAAAGAATTTGCTGAGCTGCATGAAATCAAGAACGTTCTAAACAAATATGAGGATATGGTCAAGCAGGATAATGTAGGTAAGTGATTGAACGTATATATATTCCACTGCTAGCAAGAGTAAATTTCATGCCATGACCCAGGAAATTGTTCAATCTTACGTCGAACATTTCATACAATCAAGTCTTAGTCTAGCGTCCCTGCTAGAAGATCCACTTAATACGTGGCTAGGGTAATATTAGCTAAATCGTTGCCAGAGGTTAATTATATTTTCGATTTACAGGTTCATTAAAGCCAAAATATCAGAATAAGGCCAGAATACAATATCATCGCCTAGGCCGCAACCGAATTCGAGACTTATGCTAAATTGTGCCAAGATGACTGTAGATTTTTTATGGATAGATTGGGAATATATCAACTCCGTTACCAATAGGTTTGCTTCGTTAACGACTGCGGGTAAAATATTAATGCAAATAAAAGGTGGGTCCTCCAGAAAGCTCGCAATAATTATGAACGCAAAATTTGCTAATTGCCCCTTTTTTCACTCGCTCTGTCAATCTAACGAGACCTGTGGGTAGTGCTAATGTTGGTTGTACCGCGATGAATATATGGAAGGCTAATATACCCGCAGATAACCCTAGACTACTAGATTTTTTAGTTTACGCGAACTATGATTTACGTGACGCGAGATCCGTGTTGGAGAACGTTCACGCCAGTCTGTAACGTCATTCTAACATACTGACATTATCCACAGACGTTGTGTACTGCGGTTCCCTAAACCCACAACACTATCCACTCGTGAAACTCCTTTTGGAGAACGGCAAACCTGTTCTCTGTGAGAAACCGTTGACCATGTGCCTGGAACACACGGAGGAGCTGGTGCGAATTGCGCGTCAAAATAGGGTCTTCCTCATGGAGGTATGTACTACGGCTTTTCGATGCGTACTGCTGCCATGAGAAATCCGTTGCTCGAAATAACCACGCACCCCCCCGCCGTGTTTTGTTTCGTTTTCTTAACAGGCTCTCTGGTCTCGATTTTTACCAGCGTATGAAGTGTTACGACGTCGCATCGGAGAACTCGGTGAAATCCAGTCGGTGCAGGTTTCGTTTGGTATGGCGCAAATCGGAAAATGTGACCGGGTGACCAAATCGCAGCTGGGCGGCAGCTCCATCCTCGATATCGGCATTTATACGATCAATTTTGCACAGCTTATTTTCAAGGTGGATTAGTTAGTTTCAAGGTGACGCCGAGGATTAGTTAAAATGCACATGATTTATTAACTACGATTTCGTCGCTTTTGTTGACTCGCCCACGGCGGATTGTTATGTACGTCAAATCATATACACGAAACCAGATAAGAGCGAGTTCATACAACCAAATATTGCAGTTCGGATAGATGCCGCACCGAGGGGTGGGCGCCTGAAAATTGCTTTTTCCTTTGCGAGATGTCTCTAAATAGGTCTTCAGGTATTCGTCGTGTAGATATTGCTATTAATTGAACTGTGGTCTTTCTATAATAAAATAAAAACAACCGCTATTTTGTCAAGAATGGCCAGTCGATGGAATTTTCCACTGGTCAGGAAATGCGTGTGGGGGCAAACTTAAGACGCGGATACGCACTCGGCAAGAAAATTGCTTTTATTTGGACGCAGGAGTCTGAACATTGTGGCTGGAAAATCGACGGCTTGATAGTAGTAATTGTATTGTCATAGTTGTCGAACGATATCATTTAGCGGTAGCTCGTATTGCAGGATGAGTACCCCGCGGAAGTTCGAGCTGTTGGTGAGATCTCGCCCGAAGGAGTCGATATCCAAACGGCCATAGTTCTCAAGTACCCCTCCGGCAAATTGGCTTCATTAACGACCTCGGTCTCAGCAGATTTGCCTTGCGAGGCAACTGTATATGGCAAAAACGGATTCATTAAGGCAAGAACAGTATATCTTCTCCCTTATTTTTAGGCAGTATCCGAAATTGGAGTTTTCTATTATCTACCGGTCAGTTAAAGCAAAATGGTGTAGTAACAACATTCTTAACTTCTATAAACTTCAAATCGAACGTAACCTTGTTAAGGTTTAAGATTCGGGCCGCACCGCTCGTCTAAGGTGTGCCTTTGCCGGAACTATGCCACATTTATTTGACGTAACCACTTCGTCTGTTTAGTTGCACAAACCGTTCTGGTGTCCGGATACGATCGAGGTCAACGGGCAAAAGGAGGTTTTACCGTTCCCTGAAACCATCCTTCCTTGCAACTACGTTAATAGTTCAGGACTCAGGTATGACTAATTATTATCTCCCCTTAATTCACAAGAAAATGCTGCGCATAATAGAATTGTTCGATTCCATCTTTGGTTATTGATGTTCCGCCGTTTATTTTAGTAAAATAAGAAGAAACTGACAAAGGTAGTTTAAAATAGTGAAAAGGCTAGAGATAGTGAAACAAATGTATGCGTATTATTGTCCTTTGGCAATATTTTTCCATTGCATTAACGAGGGGCAACCCTGTTATCTCAAACCCCCGTGGGTAGGGGCGGTCTTGGGTAATTCAGCAGTACTGAAGGGAAGTCGCAAGTCAACTTGATCTCGCATCAGAGATTGATGTTGCGACCAAGAATTTGGTGGCATGCCCCTGAACTTTGCCGTTGTAAAGCCTTTTGGACTTCTACGGCTGTGTGAGTGTGTCACCAGCGGAATTCGAACAGATGACCAGCTGTGCAATCTTCTTGAATACCTTGAGAATCGCCACGGCTTCCGTACCGAACTGCTGTTGTCTATTAGGCTTTCAGATACATTCGCGGGTGCGCGCTGGTCAAATTCTCAACAAGGACTCTGAAAAGAGTCGCGTTGCATCGGCTGATTAATGCGTCGATGTACGATAGCCTACTGGAAATTGATGGCATTTTATATTAAACGTAATTTGGAAAATAGACCATCAGTTGCGCTAGAATGAAACCGCAAACCGGCTTTGTTGCGCATTCGCCTTAACGCCACAAAACTGGTCTTATAATCACTAAGAAAAAGTAGTTCTACAAGGGCTGTCCTCAACGGCAAACGAAATGGTTAGGTAAAACTGGTTTGGATATCTTTTTACCTGTCTTATTGCATCTCTAAGGTATCGTAATTTACGTTTACGTACATAAATGCCAAATGAAACTAGCCGCTTGGACAGAAGATATTAGATCACTCTTCTCATTTTTACATTGCAAGTGCATGTTCCACCCGCACGATGGTTCGAGTCAAGCCATCTTGCATTGGCACGCGATGAAGTAAATATCGAGTTAATCGACTGAGTCACTAATTGGAACATAGAGGGAACACGAATAATATTGCAGTGCGTTTTTTACATAGTGTTACGGTGTATATAGATACATATATCGTAATCTTCGCCATAATAGCCGTCTTCGTTCGCGTATAAGCGTATTTGTTTCGTACGTGCTATGGCAACTGAGCTTCTCAGCTCTTCCAATTTGTGAAGGCTGCCAGATTTACGCTCATTAATGATTAGGGCCGTCTTGGCACATCTATAATATGTACAGCTAAACATCCACGTCCGCCTTGCCTGTTCAGTTCAGATATTCGCGCCAGTTTGCTCGAGTTCTGCCCTGTATTACAAGGTAAAGAGACTCAGCGAAAAAACTCTGCACGTTCAATCGCATCCAAGTGCTTCATTAGGTAAGGTCCCCAGATTTTACAGCGATAACTTGCTTTAAAGTAACACTGAGGACATTTGTTGATCTTTTATAGAAATGTGGACTTCCTTACAATGTGACAATGGTAAAGTGACTGGCCTGATTTGTATTGGCCCTTAAAGTTACTACCAGTAAAATACCGTCCGGTGGTAGTTGATCACTAAGGTTCTGATTATGACGTTTAATGGAACACAAGAGAATGGTATAACTGAATATATAACTGTGTGCATTTTCGAAAGCACAGCTCGATTATCGCTGCCAAATGGTAGCTAGCCATTTTCTTACTTACCGTATATATCTATGGTTGTAATTTGAAAACGTACCTTGCAAAAGCGTTGGAAAAACTAAGGAGACGACCAATACATGCATCGAACAGAGTTGACCTGTGGGAAAATATTTTTCTGGACATTTAAGAGTTAGACCTGGAATTTTCACGGTTTGTCTGTGACAAGGTTATTTTCAGCTCGTCCAAAAATAACGTTTCGCTTTAAAAATATAATTTATAAAGTTCGTTTAGATTCAACGGATTTTAATCCAGGTGGACTTTCATTGTATCACTAAGATTCGAGGCAACTGTGACTTCAAAGCGCTACGCACGATTTTTATATGACTTCAAACGGCAAAGTAGAGACAATAGAGGGTTTTAGAGGTAGATTTTAGAACGCTTGAATGAATCAAGCAGCATTGATCTACGTGAGGTACGTGATTGATGTCCGTGAAAATGCCCATCGTACAAGGGTGGCAATCTTGTGCGACAAGCGTTTATCAGCAAGCTATTTTATCCAAAAGCGTTCTGCTCTATTGCACCAAAATTCTATTGTGACGCTTGGAATCGCTGACGCGAGTTCTATATTTTAGTAGGTGCCCCTGCATTTATACTAATGATCCAACCATATGAGTTCCTGGTTATTCCAATGTTGCCGTATTCACACCGGTGTCAAACGACAATTCGACCAATTTTAAGTTACAACACGTGTGAAAGTAAGGTTCGACAATCGTTTGTTTCAATATAATGAAGAACCATGCGTAAAACATTAAGGTTCCTAGAGCCCATTTTGCTTGTCACTTCTTTATTTTATATGCTTTGTCGCGTGCCATGGACTTATCATGACAACCTAGCCATGCGCGTTTATGAAATGAACTGTATTTAATAAAAAATATATATCTCACCCTCAAAATGTCGTCCACTATCGATATTGTGGCGTATTGATCGTAAACTTGGAACCCAGATAAAATTCCTGCTTCGTACCATAAATATGCCATGTTCTATCCGGTATCCGCTGCCGACACTAAAAGTAGCACTTATGCATTTGTGTTGGCCCCGTTATTTTTGCAGGTACGAAGCCAGCCATGTACGCGAATGTCTAAACAAGGGTTTGACTGAATCGCCTGTTCTACCACTTCAAGCGACGCTCAACTTTGCCCGAATCATTCAAACCTGTCTGGATCAGATGGGAGCAAAACTGAAAGTGTGATTTTCTCAAGATTGTATTCACCTCTTGGACTACTGAGGGATGCATCGCAGCTGTCATAACTACTAACGAAACATCTTACACACCGGATAACTGACTGTAATTAGAGAACATGACATGTCATGACATATTGTGTTTACTATGAACATACTTTTCATTCAATTGCCAATATCATCATCTGTAACCGTTTTTCGTGGTTACATCTATGGTTAGGTTTCGATATCTGCACTAGTGTTGCTAGCGACCATCATCCGTTCCAATAAACGTCGCCATTTTCATCTGTTGTAAAAGTATCACGTCCTACGTAATGTTGAGCTGACTGCGAAATTGTTGAGCACACATGACCTAAAGTTAACAGCTAGAGCCAATTATTATGCGACGGACAAAAAGGCTCAAGTTCAGAAGAGAAAAACCAGTGAGCTAACATACTAGTTCAGAAGATTCGCGAGCTATCTTTTGAAATATGCAGGACAAAGCGAATTTTTCCCTACCCGTGCTAGCAGTTTACAATGAGGACTGCCCATGGATTTTAACCATGATGAAAATGCAGACAAAAGAAGAATAAAACGATCTATTTGGTTGATCGATTTCCTAAAATTCAGGTTTTTCAGTTTTTTGGTAAAGAGTTGATAACATGTTTTAGTAGCAACTGTGGTAATTAGATGAGAAGCCTAAGAGTCTATACAAGTGTCGTTTCTAGGAGCGGCCCAGTTAACTGTTGTTGAAAATTCGTACATGCTCAATTGTCAAATCTCAATTGCGCATTTAGCGTCTCACATGTTGATTTTATGCACACGCACATACACACACATACAGCGTTTCTCCGTGACTCATAGCAATTTTGTTGAGTATTTTGTATCGTGTAGCACACGGTACAAGCCGTGTGATGAATTTCACCTTAATTGGCGACGTTCACTATTCGCTGTGTAAAGGACTTCTCCAAGTTGCGACATTCAGTAGCGACATACAATTAGCGAATTCTAAACGACTCATCGTGGCAAATCTAAATGTTTACATATTGTTTACAAACATCTTGGTGTCCTCTTCACTTATGGACAGCAGTTCGTCCTTTTACCTTGCCCTGACTTCGATTAGCTGCCCGTTTTCGCCCAAACCATTTACAGTGTCGAAGGGATGAGACTACGCGAGCTCGTACCCCATTCTATTGTGGGATCGCGATTCACCAAATGGAGCTTTTTTTCGGTTGAATATGATTACTGTGTCCCCCAAGCCCATTATAGCCCGTTCGAACTTTGCTGTCCTTGTCCTGATCGTGACTGCTCTGTTTATTAATCATCATTTTGAGAAGGAGATCGTCGCCGATGTCGCCTTGGGTTTTTGGCGTCGGCTTCTTTACGCCAGTAACAATCTTCATTTTCGAATAACCCACTAATGCCTGCAACAGATAAAATGTTATTACGGTGAGACTTAGCGACTACGTAATCACTTGGATTGTCTTAAGGCTTGCACTTCAGTTTCATCAGAAGACTAAGCGCAGCTGACGGCAAGGGGGATTTCATTGGTTTTTCGCGAAATGCACTAATCAATATGATTAATTTCTGGACAATAGACTTGCTCGAGTCAAAATTCTACGCAAATTGTTGCTCACGTAAGCGAATGGCTCAAGACACTTGAGCCGATCCAATTTATATAGACGTGCTGTTCAATATTCAATGGTTGATTATTTTTGGGGAGGCGCACCCTTAAGAACTATGAACAAATACATCTCAGAACCAAGAGCTTATACATACCGGTGGAAAGATCTTCTTGGGGTCTGCAGACTTTTTGTCAGCAAGGTAGCCCGTTCGCTGTCTGAGGACCGGAGGACTCGGTACGACAGTGACGTCTAGCGAGGAATTAAGTTTAGTTTTCTTATTCTCATTCTCTCCTTCATTTTGTGCTAGGTCATCCGACAACCGTTTCGTCCCAGACGTTGAGCCGCTTCGTTCTGGCAGATTTTCTAGTTCGTGCTGTTGGATCAGAGGCATGCAAAACAACGATTTTGATACTATCAGGAGAGATTGAAGCTTCCTATAGCCCATTACTTCCTCCATAAGTCCTCCGATGGGAATAACGAAATTCTTCGTCATCAATTACGTGAGACGGAATTCGTTACATCACTTTGAGCAACTAATTCACTAATAGTAGTATTATGAATGATAATAATAATAATAAAACTTACTGCGAGTTTAGCACACTGCGCTTTAAATTTTGCTGCTTCTGCGTTGGTCGCCTCGATCTTCCGATTCTTCTCGCGAACATCGGCCTTGGCCAAGTCCAGTAAACGTGTTAACGTTGATACGTCGTGTCTACTGGAGCGTAGCTCAGATTTAGCGGATGACAGCTCTCGTTTGATGAGCACGCAAAATGTGGCGATCTGTCTTACTGAACCCTCACCCGGACCATATGTCGTCAGCAGGTCCTCAACATCTTTTGTTGTACCTTGTAGGACTGCTTTCAGATGATCACTCTGAAGTGTAAGAACGGTTTTTGTATCATAAATTTTGTTGGTAATTGACCAGTACAGCAATATCGGTGTGGTCACAAGTGTACATGTGTAATGGAAAAATGCCTGTATCTATTTCAGCCTAATGGCGAATCGAAATCAACTCTATTGCATATCAAAGACAGCAAATCTTTGGTTAGTGTCAGTAGTGCTGCACGAAAACGAAATAAATACGCCAGTTCATTTACATATATCGCCCGTCTTGTTTTTTTATATAGACAGCTGTGTAAAGTTTCATGGCATATAATCGTCTTGTTCTCGCAGAGGCTGTATGCCCTCACATGGTTGGCGAAACAACTCCATTTCTTCCACAGGAAGCTTCAAACGATGCCACGTACCTTCTCGATCCTTTCCCTCAGCTCGGTAATGGTCTTGTGAAGGCTTTGATTCTCCAAGAGGTGCGTTTTCATGGACTTCGTTTTCGCTTTGAGTGTTTCCGCCTCCTGAGAAGCACTGAAATACTTTGCCTTGTACTTATCTACCTCCTGCTCTTTGGCTGAAAACAGGGCCTTTAGCTTATCCGTATCATCCAGAAGATTTGTCACTTGTTGACGTAATTCGTGAATTTTTATGCGGGCATCTGATAGCTCGTTTGCAATTCTACCCGAATCTGTAATGGAAAAACGAAAAGAGATCATAAGATTTACGCAAAAAAACATTTATCGCGAGTATGTGGCCTGGCGGTAAACAAAAATACATATTCATGCACAAGTTATTTATCGACACGTTAATGTTGGCATAAACGCGTAATCTAATGCAACAGATGAAGCTAAAGCTAGCAGACAAACTAACGGAAAAAGGGGTTAGTTACCTGTTATGGTGTCATCTAAGGACATTAGGTAAATTTTTCGAACCTCGCGCTGTTTTACCCGTACTCTGCATGTGGGACATGTCGGGTTCGCCTTAAGCCATCGGCTTAAACATTCGTCGTGAAAGGTGTGTCCACAGGGAACACTGGCGATATCTGACGCCCCATCGAAGTGGTCTGTACATATGACGCACTGGCAGTGCATTCTCGCCTACATTGTGAATGAAAAGTACGACTATTGAGAGAAGAATTAAGTATCTAGACAAATAAAGCAGTTTGCAGTCCTCGTTCTGGACGATGCTTATGCTCCAACTGTCAGACAAAAAAAAACCTATTTAATAGTTGGACCATGAACGCTTAATAGAACTTAGACGATAAATTTGTACAATGTGAACACGTAAATTTGGAGTCGTAAACTTAGTCGCAAGCAGCGATTTAAAGGAAGCGAAATTTCGGCTAGCCCCTGGAAACTACGACTCGAAATTCAATTTTGAGCATGTCGGAGCGTTTTACGCGTATGAAATAATGTGCACATGTCAAATAGTACGTAATATATAAATAAGAAATGCTTGATAGAAAAAATCGATGAAATTATGTTTAGCTTTTTCCTGGTGCTCAAATTGAACGCGAAGTTCTGCGTAATCCCCATGTGATCCCTAAGAGAAGGCAAAAGTCCTGTAATCTAACTCTTTTTATTTAGAATTTGGCTGATTTGAACGCGAGAGATACACAAAAAAAATTTCGGACCAACGAAAGGAAATCGTGCTTTAAAAATTACTCATACAAATGAAAAATCTACGCACCTATAAGCATTTCAACAATATTTTAAGAACCCTCCTAGATATTTTCCCTTTTTTTTGTCTTGTCAAACGTTCGTCATTTAATTTGGTATAATATGTGGAGAAAAAGAAAACCCATGATAAATCCACTATCTCGAGCCGTATGACACCAATGATATAGCGACGTACCTACAGAGTGGCGCCACTGATCCGGAACGATACAACGTAGTTTGGGTAAAAAGTACAGTAGAAAAGATCACCTCAACACTATGCCCATGTGCGCTAATTTTGAATATATTGTTTATAGTTTTCAAATCTGGCGCGTTTACACCCTGATCGTAGAGCATCCGGCCGCAATTTGCAGTTCAGGGAAATCAACTTAGTATTTATTTCTTTGGGATCTATCGGTAACTCTGAACTACGGCCTTCGCTACAGGCAACAAGGCACGAAATACTGCCGGACAACAACATTCGTGCGTCAGGTTTCAGTTGGAGCCCGTAAACAAATTGAGTTATTTCTCGGACTTTCGGTGTTCGTTGGGGGTCCAGAAGGTTTCTGCAGACGACAAATCGAAGCCTGTAATCTCATAGGACTGTGTTTACTGCAGTGTATGACGAAAGTGAAATGTGAATTTCTTTCTAATCCTGTGATCGTTTGATGTAAGTTAATTATTGTCGTAGAGTTTCAGGTATGCAGGTTTGATCGTAATATATTTAACGCTATAGCATAGGATACCTTTAACATTGTTTGCAGTTTTCATTTCAATCAAATGCTTTGGTTGAACAGATGCTTTTTCAGTCGGCTGAGAGGAGTTTTATTCACATTTAAGAAGTAAATTTTGTAAAAGTCTTCATAAAATAGGAATATGGCAAGAACGGGCAACCACGCTAGTTTTACAACAATAGCACCTTCAGAAATTCGAATTGAAAAATAAAAATTTCGTGCACATTGGATTGACGGCATGTTCCTGTGCGTCAGCTGCCGGCTAGAGGGTTCCACAGCACACTCGGTCGTAACTGGAGGGAGTCATTGTTTTTAAGAATTCTATTTTTAAAAGTTGTTTAGGTCGACATGAATTTCTAACGTATTAGCGGTTTCTGTACAACAAATTGCGCTGACTGACCAGAGACTCCGTGAAGAAGGTAAGAGTGTTCAATGAATGTCCGAGATATATTCGAGGTAGATATACTCGCAAAGCTTCAATACGAAGTCTGGTTACAGCTATTGAAATACGGGGAGAACGGCACTTGCCAAGAAAAACTGACGCTAAAATCGATCAGTAAATCAAGGAAAATTGAGAGGTTATTCCCGCAACCAGTGCGATAAAGACAAGGGGGTTAACTCGAGAGCACGACTGATTATATAAACCCACTTTAATAATGCTTTACGCGATGAGTGCTAACCCATAGTAAATAAACGAAGAGTATCTACAAGAAAGAAAGGCAAATTGCTTATTTTGTTTAGAAACTTCAAATGAGTACAAACTGAGACGGAGATTAGTGTAAACTCCGTACTCCTTTTAAAATACCGGTTTCAAAGCTCAAAAACACGATTGCGTCGAAGACAACAGGTGATCAGTAAACAGCACGGCAGGAAAGAAATATATCTTTTCTTCTAAATCTGGTTAACAATGCAGAGAAAAGGTTAATTAAATCTCTCGACCACTGATTCATAAAAGGGTGATCATCTTAATATTCTATATTCAACCTTCAGTCATAATTTTGGCCATTTATTAATTCACAGGATAACGAGCCAACACTTGAGGTTTTATATACTTCATTGAGTCATCTTTGTTATGATTTACTTCGTGTCGTTCGTTTCCACAGGAAGAAAGAAACATGGCAGCCGAACCAGCCCTTCTTGAACAACCACTCACACGAAAGAATGTGGTCTCTCTCCAGGAATATCTTTTGCAAGGCTCCATTATCGATACAGCCTGTGAAGTACTTTTGCACAGGTAAGATTCCTTTGACGTAAATACATTGCCTGCCAGGGTTCGCTCCATGCAGCCGTAACGTAAATTGAATCGACGTCATATTAGTGGATTAACCTGTGCATGACAATTATTTCCCGAACCTCGATGCGAGCGTTCGTTATCAGTCATATGACACATAATGTCGAACACACGTTGGCCGAATTGTCGACCACGTCGTTCGTCAGGTGTAAGCAAGAGTCCGACAGACGTTTCGAATACGTGCGAACATGAATTAATATTTTTCTTATTTGATGTTTGTGATTCAATGAAAGGCTGCGCGGTCTGTGCGATAACGCGGACTCGCCAGTGGAGACTTTTCACGATATTGAGCAGGTTTATACCTTCCGGGACCAAAACGGAAGCGCGTTCTCTCTTCGAGCTCGAAACGCCCTTGATAACCCACAAATGCCATGGCAACTCAGGTAGGCACTATATATACACATATATATATATATATATATATATTTAAAAATGTTTGACACAGCAGTGCCATTGGCTGAATTCTAAGCTCCTGCATGTATACATATACCTGAGGCAGCAGTACATTTGTATGATATTTGTGACGTTGATCTTCTACAACAGGTACGTGGGTCAACCGGAGGTGGGCGATAAGAATCGTTTCACAATGTGCCGTAGCGTTGTTGAGGTGGGCACATCCTCGAATCTCGTCACGTGGTTGAATGAATTAGGGTTCCGATTGGATTTTGAGTACGTCGTGAAGGGCCATATGTTCCAGAAAGGACGCATGAAAGTGCTAGTACAAAAGGTAGGAATTTTTTCTTGAGGTTAATCGAGAGAAAGTACAGCTTTTATATGAGTAATCTCGGCGGTCTATCGTTCTTCTTTGTTTGGATTGAGCCCCTGTAAAGACCTAACCCAAGCATAAATTCATCCCCATATAGAACAAAGAACGTGATCGAATTGTGAGATTTCGAACTGATGCATGGACGTTAGTTTTGCTTGAGTAAAGTCTTTTGAAATTTTTATTGCTAAAAAGAAGTGGCGACGCAAAGGGCATCCACAGTCCGAGAAGTCGAAGCCAGTTAAAAAACGGCACTTTTTCGTTGCCAGTGTGTAAGCCCATAAGTGTTGGATTAGAACAAATATCTAAAGAGTCCTACTGATATTACAGTATTTATGAACCAATTAAATCAGAATATATTAACGTGTTTCGTGCTATCTGGCTGCACCATTTGGAACTCGAATGGTTCGAAATCCGGCACTGTCAAACAGAGCGAAAACGAAAGAGAGCGCGGCGGAACAAAAGAGTCATTTGAACCGATTGAAAACAATCAGAGGACATTATCTCCACTTATGTTTTCCAGGTGTTTCGCGTATGCCAATCGGGTAACCCAGAATCCCTAGAGCCTGTCTCTCAATCGTATCTTATCGAGTTGAGCGTTTTGGCTCCACCTTCGCAGGAAAATCTCGGGGAAGAAATGAAGGCATTTGCTGAGCAACTGAAACCACTTGTTGAACTAGAGAAAATTGACCACACTCGCTTGCAGATGATGTAATACTAGGCGATCGGGGGTAAACAAAGGAATCTGGGCCGCTCAAATGTATATAGATCTTGTAAAATTCCCACTGGTCTAGAGTTTCTCAGACCAAGGTGCATATGTATATACGTTACGACGTCATATATTTATAGCAGATGACAGTAAAATAAAAAAGTACGGTTTCCATAATTCTATTGTATGCGTATTACTTTAGTACTAGCAGCTTTACGACGTGCTCGCTATAGAGAAGCAAGTGAGAAAGCGTACCGAAAAATGTTAGCTTACTTTTCCAATGGGATCTCAAATCTGTTGTGAATTTTAACGCTGTGGTAACCATCGGTTGACCCTTTGACCACATGTACGATACCAATATCTTAAGAATGTTGGCGTTTTTAATAGCTTTAGAATCTTTTTTATACATAGGTCGTAACCCCATCTCCAGTACTCAGAATGTTCACATACAGAACCATGCTGGAATCATCAATATTTAACAATGGTTTGTTCACACCTGTCGGCCGCGTCTCATTATAGCGTATGATTGCATAAGTTTTACGTTGCACAACATCCTGTAAGATAGTAAATTTTTCTTCAACTGTCCCTCTATTTACATCAGAGGATAAACAGTTGGCCGAATTCCTACAAATTGAATTTTGTATAGCTACTTAACAGGTTTTTGATAGTTCACGTTGGTATATGGTAATACGCCTTATATAGGCGTATTACCTTATAGGAACAGAACATTATAGTTAACAAAATGTTTCGTGCCGTTGATAACTCAGGCTGATGTATGATAATATGCGTTATAGGAACAAAACATTATACTTAACAAAATAGTGAAGATAACACGACCTACCGATGTAACAAATGCAGCACAACTAGGTAATTGGCTAGCGGCGTAGATAATCATCAAGTCTGCATTAGAATTCGAAAATTACCAGTGAATATCTCTATTTTTGACACGTTAGAAGTTTAACTGCTGAGTCTTCTGCCAGCTCATGCGCTGTATGTATATTTGCTATGCAGAAATGTAGTACTTTTATTATTATCATTATGTTTATTATTATGTTTATTATTATGATTATTATTATTATTATTATTATTATTATTATTACGGGTAATATCAATATAATCGTTCAGCTTGGTTCGCACGAGTAGGTGTGGTTCAAACATGAATAATAAAATAACATTGTCATTACCATGGCTGGAGATCAATAGTTTACAGGTTAATACGCGTTTCCACAGTCGGAATATTATAATTAACCTGAGAAATTGTAACTGCGGACATCTTTCTTAAATTTGAACGGTCTACTGTGGTGCTATATATGCTTTTTCATTCAGTAGATAGTCAGCCGTTACAAACAACTTGCTATTTCATGAGTCGCTAACACTATAACACTTTTCTGTGGTGCTCAATGACCGTATAATGAGGTGTGTAATGATCCAGCAAATAACCTTTAATTGGTAACACAGAGTAACAAATTGATAGGTGAATATTGCCTTAAAATTCTAACATGATTCGAAAACTGCTGAGCCTTACGCAAAGCGTATAAGAACGTTTCGTCCGCTCTCATAATTTCTGTTAATCCCGGTCGTTAACGTAAGTAGGTTTCCAATGTGTCTTACACAGCTCAGGAGCCTAAATTAATTAGCAGGTGTATATTGACATATCTGTGTGCCTCCTGAGTTTCATTTCTACAGTTTTTCGTCTAGTAATTTATTTTCTCAAATTCATAAAGTTAGTTCAGTTACGTTAAATAGGCAGTAAGATAACAACGGCGAAAACAGGTTTCACAAATGGCTATATATGGAGTGCAAGTGATGTAAATAAGTTGTAACGTAGAATCTGCCTTGGAAGTAACGCCAACGTAGTGCTCAGGTGGGACCGAACAGGGTTTTAGTGGATTTGCGAGTCCCGCATTAGTTACTGCAGGCCGGTAGTCTTATCCAACTCCCCCCCATAAAAAAGCATAACATGTGCAGGTATATATTTAGAACTTTACGGAAGGGCAGCAGAGTATGCTTTGTATATGAGTCAGCTCAAGCAAATATACTTAACGGTAGTTAGGTGCCTTTTACTGTTTGTGCGCGGGCGTTAACGCCTTTACTAGCCAGAGCTTTTACTTTTTTACAGAGTTACTTTTTTCAGGTCTCATTGCATGGAGGTGATTACGCACGTGTCATTCAGGCACACTCTTGCTGATGAGAATGTAAAAACAAAAGAATGTTTGTTTCATAAAGTAACTTAAAACGTGTATAATTATTTTCGAAATTACCTTGATTTTTCAACACCAACGATATAGGTATAGAAACATAACATTTTCTAACTATTTCTGATTATTCGTAAAAAAATATTTCTGTTCAAAGTTACCTTTATAATCGTGTTGAATTCTAGGTCTGCCATATTCAAGATATGCTATTTTGGCCATACAGTCCGAAAGCAGTTAAATGCTTCATTTATTAACGCAGCCATTCGTTTCAATTGTTTTAAAAATAAACTGTAAGCTTGTAGTGATCCATACTTCCAGCTTATACTAGAGTCTCCTATAGCATCATACATTTACAACTGTATTTGGAAGTAATGGCAGCTAACACTAAACCCGACTTCGATTCCTCTATTTCTTTTGTGTTGTCAAATAAGATACTAAGCCAAAAAGCTGCTTTGATAATAACAAATACTGAATTGTGTGGTGTATCTACAACGGACTCAAGTTACTACTCATGTAGATCGATGACCCATCTAAATAATAACTTGTTATTTGACTGCAGACATGTTCAGTTGATCTCCAGCTCGGACGTCACACGTCAACTCATTTTCGTTGGCTCTCCAAACTAACATGGCTCTATCGTAATGAAGGCCATTCCATACTACCTCATATATTTAGGACTAACCATTAGCCAACATTTAACGTCCAAGGTAGCACTTTTTGCATTACTTTGTAAGAGGGATCATCCCTATATACATAAAAATGTGCAATGGTTGGGATCGAACCCCCCACCCTCCACCTATGTGTCTCCTTCGATCGCATGGCACACGCGTACGCGATTCTATGCTACCTGCAGCAATCTTTTGTCTACGACCCTGTTGCGCTCCAGCTAATTGATCGATCCGATGGATAAAACAATGGCTTAACACGTCACTGTCTCGATATTCTCCTTGTAGCAGTATGCACGGTACTTGCTAGCTATCCTCATGTGCTCCAGAGATGCATGTCGTTTATTTAATGCAGTACGTCTCATTTTGGCATGGCTCGCCGGCCTGACGAAATCGCCGTCGCCTCGGCTACTGACATGAACTTTTGAAAGTCGCGCGCCAGAGAAGGAAGTAGTTGGGGAGAGCGGACTGCCGCTCAAACGTCACTCCGACGCTGTGCGTAAGCGCCACCGCTTTTGTTTATGGTGTCTGTCGTCCAACGATATAGCGGTAACCGAAAACCATTTCTCCCATAACCCCCCGTTTCCCGTAAGTCCAGCGGCCCATGCGTAGTCCCTCTCGCGCCGGCGCCTTTTAGCACGAGAACACACGCGTACACACACACCCTCTTCCCGCCGCTGCCGGCGCCGCCGCCGCCGCCGCCGCCGCCGCCGCTAAAGCTGTTCCGCTGTGTCGCCCAACACATACGAAGAGCTGAGGTCTGTGTACAACGAACGCCGCTCTAACGCCGATAGCAGCGACAGCAACAACAACGCTTTGAAGCGCTGGGTTTTGTGCCATTTGTGTTCGGTAAGTCCGCTTTTCTCTGATTGTTTTCCGATGGTATCATACAGCCTATGTGCAGCTGCTAAGGAAGGCCTTCGAACGGCCTGGGCAATTGTCAACATTGCCAACGCGGGGTTGGTGGCGAAGATCCTAATCTTCGCCGGTCAAAGCATCACTCAACGGGCCGAGAGGACTGACAGTCTGTCGTTACTGAACCCAGTGTTAACTATTCAAACAATCGTTTTTTGTTTGCATCATTTAGTGCGACCCATAACAGTGCTAGTGAGCGAAGCCGTGTACGCCGGACTTTTCGTAGAATGCGGTTGAGCGGTGTTGGTGTTCGCTGCCTTCATTATGCGGATTGGGAATTCGGACAGAAAAAACGAGCATTTTAGTTCGGAAGTGCAGGCATCAATAAATTTCGAACATTAAGGGTTAGTCTTGAGGGGGATTTCTTGCGATGATTATGAGTAACAAAAGCAGACGGTGATGGGCATATCGTGGCGTAGCATCGTGCAAACGAATGGACAGTGACGGGTTGAGGTGACGCGGTGCACTTCTGCGAATAGTGAATTCATAGATTTTGCAAACGACCAGCCTGATGCAGGCTAGAATCAGGCTTTGTTTAACACGAGCTCATTGGCTTGTACGAGGGCTGAAATACTTGTGTTTTTAATACGAATTGGCGGGCCCCATTTTATTATTATTATTACCACTGTTCGTTAATATCTATGTGATCGACATATATACACGCGTCTTCGTATTTGGTGCGTATGTATTATATATTTAAAGGGAGCTTAAGCTTCGTTTGGTGACACTTTATTTTTTATATGTACTCTGATTATGATTTTTGTCCCATATTGTCAGAAAATTTCATGGCACTAACGTGTTGCATTTTTTCTGTTTAATTTTGCATCACAGTTTAAGACCTAGGGATATGAATCAAAGGAACGGACGCAATCAACAGCGCGCGGGCCGTCAGGGTGGTGGTGGACCTATGAGGGGTCCGCCTGGTCGTATGGGACCACCCGGACCTCCTGGTCCAATGGGAGGCCCAGGTGCACCTCTCGGTGGCCCTATGCGGGGACCAGGTGGGCCTGGAGGGCCTCCTGGTGGGCCGATGCGTGGACCGGGAGGCCCTGGTGGCCCCCCCGGGCGCATGGGACCTCCTGGCGGACCTGGGCCAATGCGTGGTGGACCTGCAGGCCCCGGAGGATTTGGAGGTCCAGGGGGACCGGGAGGGCCTCCCGGCCGCATGGGACCCCCTGGCGGACCCGGGCCAGTACTTGGTGGGCCTGGTGGACCAATGCGAGGATCGGGCGGCCCAATGAGGGGGCCCGGAGGCGGACCCATGCGTGGGCCCGGGGGACCCATTAGGGGGCCGGGTGGACCCCAACGTGGAGCTGGTCCGATGAGAGGCCCCGGTGGACAACAAAGTGGACCTGGTGGGCAGATGAGAGGTCCTGGTGGGCCACAGGGCGGGCCTGCCGGCCCGATGAGAGGATCCGGTGGGCCACAAGGCGGGCCTGGCGGCCTACAGAAAGGCCCTGGCGGGCCTGGTGGACCGATCCGCAACGTCGGTGGTCCCATGCGCGGACCTGGCGGTCCGGGAAGCTCCATGGGTGGAGGTCAGCAACGAGGCCCGAATTCCAACCGCCGAGGCCCCAATCAGGGCATACATGACAATGCCGGCCTCGCTCAAAAGCGAGGACGCTGGGAGAACAATCAGCAGCAGGCTGGATACAATGTCCCAGTGCAAGGTCAAAACGACTATCAGCAAGTCGACAGCAATATTGACTATCAGGATAACTACGGTGGTCCCCAGAATAACGGAGGCAGATATCAGAACGGCAGCGAGAACAGCTACAATAGTCGCAACAGTGCTTACAACAATCAAGGACCCCAGCAAAGCCAGAGGTACAATCAGGCCGGTGGCGGCGGCGGCGGGTGAGTGCTTCGAGGCGACTGACCATTGTAGTTCTGTTTTCAACAAATCATATCTCGTCATTTTACTATCCATATATTTATTGCTAAGCTCAAACAACTTCATTCTGCAACCATGCAGACGCCTTAATCTTTTTATTCCGACCTGCCAGGCCGGTCTACCTAAGCCTAGCATGACAATAGTACTACTAATAGTAATACAATGTTTTTGCTTCAACTTTGCATACGGGACTGTTCAAGTTGCGGCTATACTGTTGTTTGGTTTATATAAACAGCTTTAACAATATTAGTCGTATGGGACCACCCGGACCTCCTGGTCCAATCGGAGGCCCAGGTGCACCTCTCGGTTCCAGATAAAACCTGTTATACCACCTAGTTATCTGTATTATTGATTAGTTGAAATTTCCAATTTTGTACGCTAAATGTTGTTCAAGCAGGTACCAAAACAACGGATTCAGCAGTGGTGGAGGCAGTTACCAGGATGGAAATGAGCAAGGCTACAATAATGAGAGCGGTTATGGCCAGAATCAAAACTATAGCTCTAAGGGGAACTACCGTCAAACGGGTGGCGACGGTGACTATGGTGAGTGTTAATTAGAGAGGTGTATTCGAAGTAGTCGAGGAATGGTAAAGTAGTTTTGAGTTTGTGGAGAAACGCGAGCGAAAAAAACGGGGAATACGGTTTTAGTGGGTTCATAGGATTCACACATGCTGCTAGGAGCCCATGAATAGGAGAGATTTGCAGAATCACAATAAACAAATAAAAGAGCGACAACAATAAGGAATACGCAATTAGTGACACCCTGACAACTTTCGCAATTCACTGCAATGACGTTGTTAATTGGAGACAATTTTTGTCTATATCAACCGATAAATTGCACCTATTTACGCTGTAATGATGTTCGAATATCCGTACATGGTTTGGATTCAGCTCCTGGTAACGTCCAAAGTGCTGTAAGTGACAGAGTCAAATCCGGATCGTATATGGATGCAGGTGCACCAGCGGATTTAGCGCGTTTGGGCCATGGCCAGTATAAGCAGATGGTTAATCTGGAGCAGCATTTGATTTTTCCACCTGTTCAATTTATTTATTGCTTTACGGTAAACAGCTTGGTTTCAATGTATCATGCACATGTGCATAGCTTTGTTTGATCGGACGATGTCTCGCTTTGTCAATTTTCCTGTTATTTTTTACATATCGGCTGTCGTATTTCAGGCTATGCTAACGACGGGCCTCAGGTAGGTGGAGGCGGCGGCTATGACGGGTATAATCAAAGACCGGTGCAGCAGCGTAACCAGGGCTACAACAACAACAACTATGGCCGGAGACAACAGCCGTACTAGAAGAATGCACCGGACATATGAAAAAATTGAAAAGTATTTTGAGCAATAAAATGACGATTCCATTGATGACGAATAGCCGATGAGTAAATTGTGAGGCCTAAATAAAGCTGTAAACACATTCAGACGATTCGATGGTGAACGCCAACAGCGATCGAAGTCTTTATATTTAGTTAGTCAGTTTCCTAGCCGTTAACGTTACGTTCTTCATCGAGCCACGGTTTCGCCAAGAATGCTTATTGGTACAGTCATGGGATAGATACTCAGTTAATTTTTGTCGTGTTGGTTCATTATAGCCATAATTATTATCCTCGGAAACGGAAATTTGTGACAGAACTCATCGTTGTAAGGTGCTGGCAGAACTCTAGCGTGAAAACTTTATTTACAGATGTACAAGTCAGGGGTGACACATCTGGCGTCAGTTGATAATGACGGGGGTCCTACCCACATTACCATGTCTAGCTGAAATGTATTTTGGTTGCTTAGTTAGCAATAAAAAAGATATTTTTGCACATAATCTTGTAACACAAAAGGACATTTGACTTCACCAACTAGATAGAACGAGCTGAGGGTTAACTATTAATAATAACTATTAATAATAGCAGTCCTCACTATTATGATAATCTTCATTTCTTGTTTTGTGACGGTATAATCTTTGCTCGCCACGACTGAAGCTTTCTTGGTGCGATAATTCCTGTGGTTAACTCGAATACCTGCTGTGGACCAGTATTTCGTACATTACGAATAAGGGTGCAAGACTTATTCCAGCTTACGCTCGTCCGACGTACTAACACAATCTGATACTACTTGCAACTTGATTATAGCAAAGAAATTATTAAACGTCAGCTGAGATTTGGAACAAGATTTGGAAGAACATTGGTAATGCATATAGTTATGCATACATTTAATTCATACGCTCCGGCATATATTTCCTTAGATCCATATTCCGGCGAACCGGTCACCCTTTACAAGAAGTCACCCACTTTCCTCGCCCTGAACGTCTTCCCTAAAGGTAAAAATGAAGATTTGGAGCTGCATAAATTAAGGCGAACGATTTAGAATTTCGTAGAGTGACCACAAAAATACGCCACAAAAATAGAAATACGCTACGGCTATAAAGATGACAAGGACTCATTTACATTGCACTCGCTGAGTAATGCCGAGAATAACCGATCGAATAGAAGGAAGAGCTCAAAAGGCAGTACCATAATAACAATGCTAAAAATAGCGAGGAAAAAGAGATTTTCGTGAATTGGTCAGAACTTTTTTTGGAAATCTATATACGACTAGGATAACGGAGCTCATCAATTTTTTATGTCATCAGGAGTATACGTATCTGAAAAAATGAACGCATATTCATTGTTGGTTAGCGATTAGATAATAGCTGAAAGCTATTTTTTTTTTTGGTAATTCATTAACGAGAACCTTATAAAATATTTTTTTGAAAGCAATCATATGATATTACCCGTTATATTGGCACAACGGGACCACGTTTTAGTGGCTACCGAGACAAAATGAAAAAAGCAGTTTAACCTCCACAGTATTTATCGCCTGACGGGCTGAATGCAAAATTTATTGACAACACGCACTCTTTTACAATTTGGTTTAATCGGGCAGAGTCTGCCAGCTTAGCGCCACGAAGAAAAAGAATTCAAGATCTTCGAGCAAGCGTCAGAGACTGCTGGAGCATGCAGACTTGATGGGTTCCGCCTCTTTGGTCGGATAAACTCCATGTGGAGGAAATTGTTTCAGACCGTCTTAAACCTTGAGTAAAGCTCAATGAGCGCGTCTCTGCATTGCATTATTTATTGTAAAGTTTTTCCTGATTCCGTTCATCGGCTACACAATTAATTAGCTCAAAATCATTGGCTCGAGTTCTTGGGCAAAAGGTCATTTGGCCTTAAACAGATAAAGGTACAGAGCCTTTAGGGGCTATCGAATGCAGCAATGACAATTAAGACAACTAAGTGGTGCGTTATGCGATACATGGGATATAGAGACAAATGTTTGTAACCCACTGACCTCACGTGAATCAAACAGCAAGCGCATGCCGGAATCATCGCTCGCATTATGAATGTATGCAGATTCGTAGAACGCATTTGATAAAGCGTAATCTAAGTGAACAGCTTCCAAGCATTTGCAACTTTCTACAAATCTGCCCCCTGCGGTATAGCTAAACCTCTTAGTTGCCCTCTCTTGTTAATCTGAGATCCTCACCGGCCGGCAGACCGACCAAGGTACAAAAGCCCTTTGAATCTCATCGCGTATGAATACACAAGATAGAGATAGTGCAGAATCATTGTTAAGGTCGGATTCTATTCAGAAGCAGATTTTGTTCCCAAAGATCATGGTTACCGCTGATCAACTAGTGCTAGCCCAAACAGGACCAATGCTAGAACATGTGCTTAGTTTTCTCACCACCAGGGAACTACTTATCGTGGAAGGTGTCTCATCGGCATGGCAGGAGGCTGTTGGGTGTGTTCTGCGCGAAAGGCGTGTGTGCGTTGTACATGGCTCAAACTACATACCGAGTTTGAGCAAAAACAGATCGCTGACAGGATGGGTGTACGAAAGCAAAGCTTTCTTTGAGGGTTATGGAGTACTCGAATTCGACGGCGTTATTCGCCACCTAAGTCGCCATTCCCAGTGCGTGCTCTACTTCACGACGACTGCACGGCCAAACTTCTCCCTGGAGCGAATAAGAGGATTAAACGAGAACGGCCAAGCAGAGAAGCGGTTCCGCCACCTAGTGAAACTTATCGGTCAGGGGAACCTGAACTGTCCCGTGATCAATATGCGGTTCTGGATTGTGGTCGGTTGCGGTTTGCAGAGTCCCACGATCAATATCGCATGGCTAGACGGCTTCTCGGCGCTGGCGATGCCTAAGACAGCCGGCGTACATTTTATTCCATTCTACGTGGACAGGCGAAACGGAGAAAATAAGTGGACTCTGAACACCGACAGAGTGCCGGACAAAATCAAGGGCGCCCTCGTGTTCGCCGACACCGCACAATTGAGGCTGTCTGAGGAGGGCGACGTTAAGAAGCAGTTGGCTGAGGTGCCGACGATGGCAGGAATCTGTTCATCTATACCGTCGATGTCACACTTTCCCGGTAGTGAAGAAGCATTCACCCCACTGTGCGGTTTTTACATCGCCGGTAGAAATGTGTCAGTGGACAATATAGCTATTTTCTACGACTGGACGTATGCTGTGTACGCCCGACGGCTCCGTAACTTCATGGAGAAGTTGAACAATGATACTAAGGGTCGAAAATGCTATCGAATTGGCCTTTACTTTGGCGCCTATAATAGTAATAAGGTTTTTCGTTATATTTTAGGCACAATGACTCAAGAGCTTCGAACAATAGAAAACGCACTAAAAAATGTAAAAATGTTTGGAGCTCTAGGGGAACGGGTCTTCTATGGCGAGAAAGAACTGCAACTTTATAATGACGAAATGCCTGACGTCAGCTCAGGATGGCGCGAGTACGCAATTGTACTTAGTGTCATTACGGTGTGCATCTAAGAGATTCCCCGCTACACATACTACAAACAGTAATACCAATTGCATCTATAGTATAATATTGTATTTACTCAGCCGGATTAATCTAAAAACCTCTTAAATATGTGTTGCATTCTTCTTTCCGACCCAAAGAGATGAAGCCAGTTCAGAAGGAAAAAATATGTCGTTAACAAGTAATAAAGATGATTGAAAAAATTAAATTGGATTTAATCCTTCGTTATATAAAAGTAAGCATTGTATTTAGCTTTAGTAAATCAATTAGAAACAAGCATTCGTTAACGAATATTTATTGTTTGCTAAACTCTACACAGTCTTGTAGTATGGATACTCTGATCAGACTGTCGTTTGTACGTTCGCCTGCACGTTCATACAAAAACCAACGGTAATGATAAGCAAAATTGATAATCATATTTTTGTCCGCTATGTTAATAGCTTACTACTCCAGGGCAACCTGGGTAACTTCAGAGGTATCTCTGATCACTGCATAGTATATTCACAGTGCTGGATATTAGGAAGAAGCAGTAGCAAGTGAATCGAAGAAGTTCGCACTGGCTGAGAAACTAACAAAAACTTTTCTAAATAGATATATATGTAACGCGGCGGCCATTTTGATGCAAAACGACTTATCGTTGATGACCCTGTAGCTTCATGGAGAAATTCGACGATGCCGCTGAAGGCCAAAAATTGTATAGCATCGGCTCTTATATTGGCTGTGGTAATAAAGCTTTTCTCGTTAGTTTATCAATGCTAGACCTTGAACAACAGATCAATAACACACTGGACAGGCCAGCAGCTTCTCTAGCATTGTAAATGAGTATGTTGTAAATAGCTTTAGCGAATGAATCAAGGATTAAGGTTTGAGTATTGTACTAGTTGCAATGCTTCGTGTCAGTATCCTTGCAATGAAAAAAAAACATTCGTAATCGAGGTTCCTAATTATTATAATTATATTTTCTAGATTTTATGAGTCAGTTAGCTGTCAGTCACTTCCAGATCTGCGCAAATGTGCTCCAAACGAATTGACGTAGTGTGGACGAAATTGTGGAAACGCACAGTTACACACACACACTCACATCCACACAGAGCTAAATTCGAACAACCCCCAACCCTCCTCTACATTCCTATTAAACATCGTCATCCGAAGGTTTGCGGTTGTTCTAACGCCATAATAACTTCTTGTTACAACTTTTAAGAGATGCTCTTTGCAACTGTCTGTCCCATGCGAGACACTATGTGTAGCCATCGCAACGAGTGAAAATGAACAATACGAACTGAAGATGTGCTTGCGTCGTTACGATCGAAAGCGAGTTTTTCTTTGCCCCCGTAAGCTTGTCGTTTTGCCCCTGTGCGGGATTCAAACGAATATACTTATGGGGTGGAACCCCAGCCGCCGCTGTTGTTGCCGCCCACTTTTGGCCGAAGTTGTCACAATGAGGCGCCTTCAGGCAAGATGACACAGTGTCAGCTGCAGCCGTAAAGCCTTTGAAACTTAGAAGCTGCCTTTGGCTTCGGAAGACATTCACTTAGTCACTCGGGCCACTCGGAAGTCCAAATACGAAGTCAAAAGGGGAGAAACGGCCTGAAGCGCTTTTTTGCAACTTCAAGTTCATTGGCACAGCAATACGTCTCAGTGCGACACAATACAAAGAACATCGCTTATGGCATCACCATCTACCTATTCATAGGCGCTACGCTGCAATGTCCCGAGTGTCATATTCCGGATTGGGTTCGGTTTCGTGCTAATAGAAGATTTTCCGTGGTTTCCACTTATCTTCATTTGTACGCACGCACTGTTTTGAAAATGGTATGCTAAATCGGGCATTCTGTCGTGTAGAAATCGAGTCTTGTACGTACTTGGATGCAAACTGTGGAGTCTCTTATAACTGCGTACAGTAAATTAGCATTGTGAGGTGACCCACGGTCGGGATTTCTAATAGATTTCAAGCTTGTATAAATGCTATACATTAGAGAAAGTCACTGTTTACAAAAGAAGCAAAAAAATAATAATGTATTTCGAAGTCCCTCATATGTGGTTTAAAGTTCGCATGGTGTTTTGTAGTTACAGAATAAATTCTGAATAATCGGGCCCAATATTATTAAGTCACTCTATGGAAGAGAAGGTCATAGGATAACTAGGGCAGATTTTGCTCAAAATCAACCCTATAATAAAAACCTGGAGGAGTTAAATTGGACGATCTCGGGGGCCATTGAGTATCTCAGTTACGGAAGTTTACGCTTTGAGGAAATTTGACTACAGTAAGGCAGTTGTCTCCTGCATGTGGCACCATCTTGCTGGATGCACATGCCACTCCCGTCGGTGTTATCCAGTCATGAACAAATATCAGTTTTACCATTTGCCAATAACGCTTTAAACTTTGCGACTAAACATTTGTTACTCAGTGTTAGCATTAGAAACCTTCTAACGTGTACTATTTTGAATCAAAATAAATTACCTCTGTGTTACAAAACAAAACAGGAAAATCGCAGACACAAATGCTCGCCTGAATGTTTGGAAAAAGTCGAACAGTTTTGATTCATTTTTTATTTAAGTAATGTCTTTAAAGGTGCGTTTGTGATGCATAACGCGCAGGTCTCTGTAAATACTACTCACACTAAAACGTGTGCGAGCAGTTTGTTGGTACTCCCAATGTTAGCGTACAAATATTGCAGTGTATACTTGAAATCATGCTTTTATGGAATTTCAACATCGTAATTGCTGTGGAATTTTTATACAATAGAGTCCAATAAAGTCATGCTATTTGACCTCATGAGCACTTTGAAGAGGCTGTTATCATTGTTCTGATCCTATGAAGTATATATCGGGTTGGTGGTATTCGTTGATCACGGTGGAATTCAAGTACATAATACAAAATATTTTGCTTATTTGGTTTTTAGTTTTCTTTCCTCATTTGTTTTCTTCTGCTTGACTTTTTTTGGCTGCAAAATATTACATTCTCATTTTATCATCAGCTTGATAATCGAGCTCAGTCTTTTCATTAGAGGTGTATGAGGAATCCTCCAGGTCTTTTTCTTTTTGCTGCTACGGGTTACATAACTGTTCATAATTGCACGTCACAATGTTGCATTATGGAGTGCACAAATTGTGTGGCGAAATATCACAATTTTATGATTTACACACAGGTCTGAGTACAATGTTTTCAACATTTACAAAGTGCACCAAGTAATTAAATCTATACGGAGCGTAGATTTAATTACTTAGTGTAGATACATTGGTGTATATTTCTTGGTGTAGGTAGCTTGGCCCATGCGAGCGCTGCGGCTATTAACCTTGGGTTTCAAGCAAGGTCGATGTGGAGTCTCTATTGGCTCCTCGGCTCCGGGGAATTGGCAGCACTTCGGTGTTGTCTGCGAGGCTTCCTACTGCCTGGGGTTTAGGCATAATGTGGCGTCTGCCATTCAGTAGATTCAATTTTGGGCTCTAGAAGACTATCGGTAACTATGAGTACGATACCTACTTTACCGTATGTCGTACGATAACTACAGGCGATCTAGCGGGCATTTTGCTACTATTTTACCCTCAACTGTTTCGTTAATATACGTCACTAACCCCGATAGGATTCAATTTTCACGCCATGGTAGGCCTCTACACTGTTACCGTTGAGCATTTCTGAATCACTCTTTGCTACGTGGCAGTACCTTACACGCATCAATACATAGTTGCCATCCGGGAAACATTGTTGCAGTTAGAGCAGCATTTTTATTTCCACATTTTTACTTTATTGGCTGCTTGTTATTTTTCCACTGCTAAAATGCAGGAACCAGGATAGAGATTGCTTATGTCACTACTGGCACTTGCTGCGTACCGCATACTTTTGGGAAATATCTGTATACGTTTATAACGTTAATATCTAGATTTTCGAAATTAAGTTCTTCCCCAAAACAGACCTTTTTTTATAGACAACTGTCCGATTATAGAATTGTCTCGCCGATTTCAGATTGAACAGTCAACATTTGGGAAAATATGTATAAAGTTATACCTCATTAGCAGCAAATCAATTATCCTACAAAAATAATAATAATAGAAACCATCACTTTCACTTCGGGTACAGGATCCCTGCATTTCGTTAAGTGCATGATGAAGAAACGGCAATACGGTAAAATAATTGAAATGAATGCTTCCTTTGGCCCGATAGCGGCTCCTGGTCGACAGTGTTAGTGAATGATGAAATATCATGGCACGTGGTAATGGGTGTCCTTGAGGTGCTTGCAGGTAATTTTGTTAAGGTCGTACCACAATTCGGATATGAAATCCGATTAAATGCGTGTAGTGTCATCTCAAAAGGTGAATGAAGAGTGCGCAGTGAAGATCACGCGTATGAAACTTGTAGTTAGATTGCTTTAAATATGGGTCTAAGACCTCCGTATAACGGAAAAGCCGCACACGTGTATTCCAAGCATGCCGTAGCGACCATCAAAGCCATCCATGGCATAGTAAATAGTAGGTATATACTTTTCTTTCTATATCGGTTGATAAATGCCCATCCACAGGCCGCATGTTTTCATGATATCGTTGGAGAACAGGAAGACCGGAAGTATCTTCAATCAAAGTCTATCATATGCCTAATGTTAAAATGATGTTATTTGACTGACAACCGGCTGTAACTTTTTTTAAGGATAGTATAATCCCAACGGTTTAGTAATTTATGTTTTATTAGAGCCCTCAACCCACGGTTAAATTTCTATGATGTTAAGATTATTTTCTACACGAAAATTCAATATTTCTCATTCTCAAGGTAATTTAAGAAGAAACATGAAATGATACGCAGAGGATGGAGCTTCAAGCGATGGCAGTTTCGAATCGATCTTATTTGGCTTGTAACTTTCATGGACTATTTGAAAAGAAAGGAACTCCGATGTCCCCGCCCTCTTATATAGATTCCCCTCGAAAGATTTTACGATCGTTAGCTTGAATTCTATCTCCAACGTTGCCATCGTTGAAGTTCTTTAAACGAGGCTTAAAATAGCTCTTTTTGATACCGTCCTTGCCGCCTGTACAACGTTAATCGTTAGGCTAATTTCGTTAGGCAGGTCTTCCACTCGATTTGAAAGGGCGCGAATACAGTACAAATGTAAAATCGTAAAATGTCTATCTCTCAGATTTTTCACAAAGCCTATTTTGCTAGTTTAATTTCTGCTTTTTTTTGCCATCGTTGCATATTAAAGGGCGCAGCTAACATGAACTGAAAACGGAGGGTCGTATTTGTTTTATTCATTTTTAGCGACAAGGGCCGGTAGTCAGGAATATTTATCTTTTTTTTTTTTTATTTCATTGAGATCTCACGATTTAGTTCCCGATGTCCCATCGTTCCCTCGAAGCCATTTCTACCGAGCTGGCGACGAAGGCTCCCCTTCATCAGGCCGTTTCTTTCTCGTTCTACCGAAAGGTAATTCCGTTTTGTTGGGTTGTTCTCATACATACACAAATAGATATATGTTGCTACCGACGAATCATATCATCCAACGTACAACAGAATACAGCCATATCCTCGCCCTTGTGTCTGCAGGACAACCTCTGAAGTGGGCTCTACAAATATAGATTGGCGGGCTTTCGTTGAAGACACGCACACACACAGTTACATAGACAAACGACTCTCACACAGACATGAACACTGAAGGAAGCCGGCGTCAGCCGCGTTGCATCTTAGCCGAACAAGGAGGGCGAGGGGCTGCACTTAGAGAGATGCCCAGTTTGATCGTTCAGCTAAGCCACGGTCTCTAAGTCTGGTCTTTTGAGTTCTTCGAGTGATCGGGTGGGGTGGTCAGCCTATTCACTGGCTCACCCTAGGCCTGCAACGGTGACTACATACGTCCACTTCCTACTTCTGCTATCCTTTCCATCGCTGCTGTTAGTACTGCTGCGGTCGTTGCTATAATTGAATTTGACTGGCTCTACACGTCTCTTTCTCGCTCTTAGTTATTTCGATATCTCTCTCGCTCTTTCGTGGCCGGCCAAAGTCCATACTCTCCGAGGTTCCCCCACCAACCCCCCGTCCTGTCCACCCTACGAATGGCTCGCGGGATAAGAACGAGAGTCCCCTAGGGATGGCCGCCACATAAGTTCATCTGACGGGCCAAGCGAGCAGAGGCAACCAAGGATAGTCGGGGGGTCTCCTATGGGGGATTCGACTAAGTCATGCCTTAGTCATGTAGACATCCTTCCACAGAAAAGAACGTGGTGGTTGACGAACGCTCTCTCCAGATTTTTTCCTTGCAGGCGGGACGTATAGCGTATGAAATGACGTATATATTGGTTTCATTAAATAAAGAGAATGTATATATATATATTTTATTTAAGTACAACAATATGTATTCACGTACACATCACAAGATCATGCATATAGTATTTATATGCTCCGCGTTGCTGCGGGACAAGATCAAGCAGAAGGCATTGAATCCAATGACGAGTCACCCTCCTCAGGGTTTATGTTCGTAGCCGAGCTGTCATCATGGCTATAATACTTATATATGTATTTACGATTATGGCCGTACATGATAAGGTTCGACGAGCTTGCACTCTAAAATTATTCTGTCGAGTTACAAAAAACTATACTATTTTCATCAGTAATGTGGACTGTAAAATAGGAAGAACTGTGTCATAAGGAGATCTAACGTTACCCGCTATTAATCAATATGTCTTTCTGTTTTTTTTTTTATTTTAAGAAGATTGCAGAGCAAAATGCGTATTTATTTTTCCACTAAAACGTTTACATTTGTTTAATCTACTCGCTTCTTGTTTTGCATTTTGTAAGAGATCGAAATCTACAAATTCAGCGCATAATACTTATTATTTGTTTTTTTGCCTTATAATAATATGTTGTCAATCTTTCAATCTACGTGATTAGAACCACTGCGTAAACAAAATTTGCTATCCATATATTTCTCTTATACGTGCCGAGCACAGGCAGCATACATGCAGCTAGAATTGTTCCCGCTGCATGTGGTCGTATTTTCGTACAGAAACTACAGACGAGATGTGTCTGCCATTTACGAATAGCTAACCTTCTATGACAATGGTCCACATGACGTCGACCCTCTCAGAGAGTTCAGCCTAAGGAGGTGGGCCAGCCACCGAATCGTGATGAAGACGGACATATCCCCAATGCCTAGAACCCCTGCGACCAGTATGGACTAGCGAAACACAGGAAACATTCCTCTGGTGAGGTTTTCAGATGTTATCTTCTTCCTTATCTTTTTCTCTGTGTTCGCGCATTGTCGCCTGAATAAAATACCAAAGCGTAGTACCACTCGGGTATACTTAGGAGTGAAACATCCGATTCCTTTGCTGGTAGCCCACACTCTCTTTCGCCTTCTTGATAGTCGCTCGCCTTTGAGGAAATGTTGACCGTTGACTGGGTACGGGCGTTGCGAGCAGACACACTTCGGTTTTCGAGAGGAAGCTGTCAAATTTGCCACGACAGTTTGGAATGTGGCCGACCACAGGCGAGTCCATCGACAAAGTCGAGAGAATGTGGTAAACCTAGCAGATGCGCCGGTGACTGGGGTGGAATATCCGGATGTTATGTCTGTTTGTATGCGTGTGACTGTGATGGCAGATGTCTGAGAACGACATGTCACGGATGCTTTGAACTCCATTGATATCGAGGTGAAAATGACAGGTGGATTTAACATGCAAATACCACTGAACATCTAGTCAACGCCGTTAGCTCGTCGTATGTAGATTGGGTACAAACATTGTCTTGAATGTCAGTTAATGTTACAGCAAGATTGTAGATAAACTTCCGGATCATTGTTTTGCATCGCCAAGCGGATGAACGGTGTATGCAGGCTCTACAGCGTAGACAGTCTCTACTTTGAGGCAATGGCCTAACGAATCTTTGCTTAAATAATGTTCCAAATTTACACACCATGAACTGTGAACATCAGGCGTTACAGCTTAACGTCACGAGATATCCACGTTCATGAGTTAGTTATCCCGATAGAATGCACCTGAATATAATTGTGGGGCCTTTCGTGAAATACTGTCGGAACAGCGGCGAAACAGTGGGCGAATTTTGTATTTTTGTTTGTTATTGGCTTTACTAAAGTTCTTTACTAAATTCATACTTTGTTCAAAGCTCTATTTATGACACGGAACCAGTGATTGAATAACCTTCCCTTACTGTTATGTATTAGGCGGGTTATGCTTCCGGATACTTGGACCAACGAATACCGAAGAAGTAGTGCACTCCTGACAGATAGATTGTTTTCAACAATGGAGTAGAAAGTTCAAATCAGTCTTTTGAGAAGAGCTTATGTATATCTAACTGTTCCTCTAGAGAGCATAGATGATGTGCTTAAAAACTGAATCGCATTATAGAGTCGCTGGAGGCCGTCAAATTCCCAAGTTTGGACTCTTCCAAGTTTAAAGGCTGAAAGCGTCTCGAAAGCGAGTAGAAGTAGACTATGCTAGATCAGAGGCGGGCCAGACATACTTAGCATCCATAATGGAGCTGCCATCCGTACAAGTGATGTATACCTACTCCTAAGGTTCACGCAAGTTCAAATGGAAGGAATATGTTTGTATTTACTAGTGGAAGTCTTTGTATTGTCCCCGTTGGATTAGGACCCTCTGTCTGTTAAGGTTTGTGCTCGATATCCTTGTGCAGGTGATTCGATTAGAAATCGATTCGCGTTCCCATCACCGGGTTCAATGTACGTAGAGACGATGGATATGATCAATTCACTGCAGAATTAGGCCACTGCCAGGAAATTGAGTTCAAACATTGAGCTGACGCTCGACTTAAGGGGGCGCAATGGTTTCGCCTGTCTCCTCAAAAAGTGATATTCTTGGCAAATAAAAGAAGTTGCAAGACATTGCCTACGCTTTACTTTTACTACACAATTTGGTACAAGTTTAAATATAACGCTAGGGAAGAAAAGATGAGGGCGGAACCTGTTAGAAAAAAATGTTTTTCCTTTCTTCATGAATATTGGATTCACTAGATGGTGGCTTTGCCATTGATCTTAGGCAAGCAGTTTTGAATGACAAAATAAGGGAATCACTAAGATAGGCGTGCAATGTCGTTGACAATTAGTACTGAATAAGCACTTTTCAGAATTAGAGGTAAGCTGAGCACCGACATTTTTCGCTTTCGTTGAGTGTTATAAATGTTGTGTGTTTTTTTGTTAAACTCACGAGAATCGTATTAGCGGGCCTTCTACCAAGCAAATTTGAACGGGGTAATACAGCGCCACAAAGCACCGCTCGAACACAGCAACACGCACAACAATAACATTTTGTGTATAGCTAGGTTTAGCATTTATTCGTCATGTCCCCCATTTGTAAACACGTCCGCTGCTCAGAGCTAGACTATTAACCACGAGTTACGAGTGGTTGATGAGATGTGACTGTCGGATTAAGGCAGACTGAAAGATCGGCATAGAGTCCGGCTGCCTTCGAGGTCAGGACATTCCAAGTTCTGAGTCGAATCCGCACATATCTACTCTACTACCACTAAATCAAGGGCCTCCTAGATATACGACAGTGCCGTTGTTGCAGCCTACAGACAGAGTTCAGCCTGTAACAATATATGTCAAGTTATGGCGTCCGGAGGCTGAAGGGCCGATCATCCCCAGAGGATGATGCTAATCGCCCCGATTACTTCCAACTGTTATATCGCATTACATTGTTCGTAGAATATTTGCCGGTTAGCTAGCACTGCTATGGTGACGTTGTTGACGGTTTCCCAGGGCCGCGCGGACGAAATGTCTTCCGCCCACAATAGCATCTTAACTAGATGATTTGTATTTGAGCGTCTAGTGAAAGATGTCGAAACAAGATTAGCAACCAGTTAGGAGATCAACGAGGGCACACAATGGCATCGAAGCAGCGTGAACACAACCCCGCATTTCACTTCTGACCGTTGTCGTCCAAACAATCCGAAGCTGATGACGTGAAGTGCATGGTGCGTATTGGTAGGGCCGGCAAAATGATATTGTTGTTTACGGATAAAACTGGCACGGTTTTATAGCAACAGACATCATCAAGCGATTCGTGTATGCGTAATGAAATTATTTTCAGATATGCTTCGGCAGAGTTTCCTGCTTTCGGCTCAGTTCAAGCTGCATCATTCTGTTAAAATCGTTAATCTAAACAGGGCACTTGTGCGCTCGCTGCTCTTCAATGGCTGGAACGTTAACGTAGCAGGTCATCTATAGTCTATCGTTTCTGCTGCCATAGTGATCTTTCCTCTTCTGAACTCAACGACGCTTAGTGCCAATATCTTAGGACCTTTTTTTTGTCGCAGGTGTTGCCAGAACAAATACGGAATATTATGCACTCACAAGACAACATAAAGTTTGGGAATTAGGGCTTGAAATCTCTTCCACATTGTCTCAATTGCACGTGATTTTGTGTCGTCCGAATTTCGACGGTAGGTAACCTACAGCAGGTTAGGTAGTCCTCTGCTCTTCTAGGTAATTTAGTTCTACAGCAGGTCAAATAACCTGCTGTAGAACTTACACGCACCGTTAGTCCCTTGAATTGATCGAAAAAATTGCACGTCGCCGTCATTATTGTTGGGATTGTCTGGAGGTGGGTGGGATCCTTGTTTCTTCTAATTTAGGAAACGTTCGCAAGTACTTCTGAAGATTTAACAGAGAATTAGCTATTAATCTATTAATAGCTGTGAGTTGCTGCATCACATCTCAGGTTCGCCTGATCCCAAATGACGGCGTGGATGCGCAATTTGTCAACACAAAATACAGTTAACGACAAGTTTTCCATTGTAGATCCTCGATTTATGCATACAGGTCCTCTTTTATATTTCTGCGTGAAGAATACTGAGAACGGATCAATAGTACGGGTCGATGACAATTTATCCTAATAAGATAGAGTAACGTAGCTGTTACGTACATGAATGTTAGCGACGTATTAGTAAGCTATTTAGTATGTGTTTTAATTAATATATATATATATATATATAGGCACGTGCTTTATGCCGTCTGTATGCGATGGGGACCGGCTAAATGATTCACACAGTAGGTAGTTATCGTGTTGCTGCTGCTGCTGCTGGTTGTGTGTGTGTGTCTATCGTCTCATCTGTTTTGTTTACTTGATTGGCGGCCTTTTCGCTGGAGGGTGAACGGGCCCGCACGACACGATGGTCAGTAAGACAAGCGTCGAGTGGGTTGACCGCACCAATGGAGTCTGAGCCATGTTGGGCTTGTGTGGTGATCAGGGGGAAATGCCCCACCGTTCAAACAATCAACACGATTGCTTGGACCACTCCCTGCCCCGGCCTAGCCCTGCACTGAACCATTTGCATGCCTTTTGCACACTCCGTATTTGTTAAACATGTAGAGTCCCCTGGGGACTCACCCTGTGGTATATATATATATATATATATATATATGTATATAAACTTTGGTTCGACTTACTTATGGAGACTAACATTTGCATCACATAAACAGATCTATCGTGCGATTCCGATGAAACGTTGGTGTCAAGCTGAACTTTTATGTATCATAGTTGCTCATTTGATTATTTTTTCAATGATATCTAACAAGTAATTCAAGCCTTCTTATTCATCTGCGGGCAGTTGCAGCCCCATTTTCTTGTGTCGTCATCTAAATGTATTACCTGTACATCAAGTATACGTATGTAGTTGCACCAGTATATAGCCATATACTATAAACCTACAAGTAAATGGTTCTTTGGCCAGGCTCCCGTCGACTATCTATTCAGCCCGTTTGCCAGCTGTGTTTAGAGAGGTCTCCACGACTTCGATAAGTGCCTTTTCCTGCCATCCTGTCCGGCCCCAAGTTACTATGCCCAAAACAAGCCGCCACCCCACCTCAACCGAGCCCCTAACTAACAAGTGCTATTGACCAGCACCCCCAGAAGTAGTAGCAGCAGCAGCAGCAGCTCCGTTCCTCAGTGTGGATCCCACGAATCTGCCAATGTTCCTTTCCCCTTTGTCTCCCAGCGACATCTTACCATTAGCGCCCTACCGGATGAGAGCGTAGCAACGCCGCTAGTTGCTCGTTTGTATGCAACGACCTATGCGAGACCCCCACTCAAACAGCAGCGCCTCATTCGATCGTCGAGCCCATCAATTGGCATCCTTCCACAAACGCGTATATCGCCGTACACCCTTCAATGGCCTACCTAAACACGGCCTGCTAACCGACAAGGCGTCCCTGCAACGACCGGGGTACGACCCGGTCAGGTATTCCTGTTCGTTGCCTGAAGGTACGGACTGTGATGTTAATTGCACGCCGATATGTGATATGCCTTCCTTAGGTTAGGCAGCTAAGGAACATTGTGGTGGTGGTGGTGGATTGAGCTATGAGAGGGAATAGGTGGGGTGTGCGATAGACAGGTAGGAACATAGGTCAATAGGACACGCTTCTGAGAGTGGGTGAACTTCAACCCTGGCCGCATTCGCTCACTCGGTGCTTTGTTTGAGGCACGCCCTCGCTTAGAACGTCGGTCGAGCGCCTGCGCAAATGTGAGTGAAGAGAAGACGAGTGAGAAGAGCTGCTACGGCGCAAATTAGATCAATAGATGGCGTTTTCTGACACACGAGACATCGTTTGGCAGAATTAGCGTCTCTATGGAGAACGATGGGAGACCCGAGATGACGGAATTCGAAGTGGTATTCAGCTGACAGAAAGGTCTGGGACTGACGAGGTCAGATTTTTAGAATCAGTTTCTTCAAAGCCCATAACGATATCTATGTATACGCGTGTTTTGGGCACTATTTGTCATACGAGCAAATAGCAAATCAACTTTGATGTTGAGGTACTTATCGCTAGAGCGCTACATTTACCCTACGGAACTGCCTTGTTACCCACGTCAGGATGTTCTGCAACCCCCAAGATGAAACAATCCTGTAAGTACTTCATGAGACCACACATTCTCTCTCCTGCAAGCTCGGCTTTTTATAACTCCAGACATATATCTCATATGATTCTGGTGTCTTTGTAAGATTGGCCATGTTCCAAACCACGAACATATATAATTTCACTAATCGTTAGCATGATTTACTCGTTTGTTTTTAATCGAAGGTGTGACGCCGCTCTACTATTTCGCGAAAACAATTGACATTTCATGGAAAACAATTGATTGTAATCGTTGATGCTTCAAGATGATGTTATCAGATAACATTATCAAGTATATTCAATCAATATTTATTTACTCGCAACACCTACTGCAGTTGAGGAGCGGCGCCCCGCAGAACAGGCCACTTGAGGACGCAGACGAACTTGACAAAGATGGCAAAGTAGCAGCACACCGCTATATATGCACACGTATTCTGCCAAAGCTTACAATGTCAAGCATGTGCATTATGTGTGTGTGTGTGTGTATAGATATGCAGATGTTGTTACAGGCGGGACGTAGTGAGCTGAAGCGCGACCGGCCGCCGCCGCCGCCGCCCTGCTTCGTTGCGTTGAATGTACCACCTATCGACATCGATGTGTGGCCGTCGTCGCTTTAGTGGCGGTTCTTGAGCAATGGCCTCGTTATGGGGGACGGAGCCCTTGGGGACTACCTTAATTGTGTCCACTATCGTTCTACAGTCGTTCTACACAGGCGCCTGCCGAATGGTATTGTCACCTCTTGACACTCCGAAGATCAGCTGTAAATGGTCGTTTTTTTGCGTATTCAGCTCACTCTGGCATCACTCGCCGAGTATTGGTAGTCAACTGCGAACAAACTTCACATTGCCATTGACATGTTTTACGTAGGAAACGAACAGCAGAGGAAAAATTTCACTAAAAATTCATTAAAGAGGATAATTTGTCAAATGAAGAAATATTGTCACATGGTGGGGGTATTCAATAGAGAATGCGCGATCTAATGCGAACAATGCTATTGTCCTTTCCCCCTCGTCAGGGATTAGGTTTCTTCCCCAGTGAAGTTGAAGGCGTGCCTACCGTTACGGGTTACTGTGCCGAACCTCTTCACCAGATCTCCTGAGGATCACAACGCTGCTTTAGGTGTGCGAGGCCTGGCTGCTCCATGATGAAGGTACGGTCTTCGGCACGAGGAAATATCCTGTTTGTAGTATCCTGGGAACGGGTGATTGTCAAGGAGTGCCTCTGGGGGTAAGGTAAGGGTGGAGAGATGGTGGAGAGAGAAGAGTGCAAATGAATCGCCGGGGGGGATTGGCGGTCACGACGGCCTCGTGTGCACCGAACAATGCGTGCCCACCATCAAGGAGGTTAGTGCATATTATGCTAAGGATGAGTCGTGTGCATCGATGAGGTGCTGTCGCTCATGGGCCTCAATAGCGGCCGCGGACAACAGCACGAACAAGCAGAAAACTTTAGGCAGACGAACGCTTCTCTAAGCGTCCTCAAGGCCTCCTCCTCCTCCTCGTTGGATATCGGTACTCTGTCGCTGGTCTGTTGATCAATGGCACTCACGCCTAGAAGCAAACGTAATCTCACTGAGGGGGTGCCTGTTTACAGGGAGGCCAATTGAGTCCAATGGTCGATTGCCGAGAGTCTGACAGCGAAGGCTATCTCTGAAGCGAATAGGCCAAGCTGAGGTGCTCAAGCTTTCGAACGTGAGGTAGCCGATCTCAGGTTTGTCGACACGTTTGAACGTCTTCGAGTGACGAAAGTCACCGTTAGCGAGCGTCACTCTGTCGGAGTCATAATTGCATTCAAAGTTCTAGTTGTATCCATTCGATGACAGTTTTTTTTTTTTGATACTTGTACTACTTGATGAAGTACGAACCAGTATGGATGTGTGTCCAAACTGTAACTAGACCGATCATCGGCGTTTTTTCGTATTTTCGGCGTCGCTTTCTCAAATGTTTGTAGACTTCGTAGCGAAGAGTGACGCCGCATTGAAGGTGATGCGCAACTAAGTAACGCGTAGATTAACTTCAGAGTAGGGACATTGTCAGCGGGGTGGGCGCTCCAACAATTGGACAGCAGCAGCAGCAGCAGAAGCACAAAATGTTATATTATGAACATTCCAAAGCAGTGAGAAGTCAAATATTTGGCCGGTACAACCCGAGCGGTGCGCGAGGCTTCAGCCACCGGCCTTTGTCATCTCTCGACTTCGCATCGTGTCAAGTGGGGGGGACCACGGGGGAGCTACCTCGTCTTTCTTCTGAGATCGTCGTTCGGCTCTTCGGCTATGAGCTGTTCTTCGTGTGGCGTTTTTGTTGTTGCCGTTATTGTCACAAAGAAGCACAGCAATCCAATGAGTGAGAAAACCAGCTTATCCGGTTCTGTGTCTTTCTCTCATTCGTTATCGTGCTTTTCCTTCACTCTATATCCTCCTATTCTGGTGTGTGGTTGTAGTGCAACATCGGCACTGCCCCGGGGCGAATTGTCGGAAGCCCTTACCAAATAAAAAAAAGCCCACGTGAGCTGCAGCGAGATCAAAAGGACGCCTCACGAAAGCGGAGACGCTCCTACCCAGAAATGGCGATAGCAGAATTAACACGCGACAGAAGAAAATTACACACAAGCAGCCTGGCCGGTGCATCGTCCCCTTGACTATACTCCCTCGACGGATCTCCTACCCCTATCGTAGATAGGGTCTTTTCCTCTTCCCCCAGCTCATCTGCCGCTTCCCCTTAAAATGCCATTAGAGATGATTTTACACGAAGGCTGCCTGCCTGCCACCAGCGTCGTTGCACAAGTAGTGTTTTTGGCCCGGGGTCGCTTGGACGCTCAGATGTGCTTGCAGATGGCTTCGTGCGGCTTTTTCCCCCAAAGAAAGCGGCACGACGACAACGGATATCCTCAATTCTCCGTACACTCATCGCGCCACCGGCCAAAAAGATGGAACGCTGCGGGCGAGTGGCGGGTTTTGAGGGACACAAACTGGGATGGGGGTTGAAAAGCAAGAACCCCAGGACAAAGAGAAAGAAAGTAGAGATGTATCCTTGCCGACCCAGCCAGCGACTACAGTGCAGACGACGAGATTGGGATGCCGACAGGGGGTGCAAGCACAGCATCAGATTGGGATGAGAAGGTTCGGAGGGAATTGTCCACGGTTTTCGAGGACATCCAC
>MNPL01016740.1:11964-35008 GCA_002081605.1 Tropilaelaps mercedesae | reverse complement strand
CCCCTCCCCTTAAGAACGTTCCGGAAGTCGGACGGGAAAAGGGAAAACTTGCGGCTGTTGGCGATCTAGGCTGGCGTCGATTCTCGCGCGTGGAACGCCGACATGCCGTTCGTGCCAAATGCGTTAGTTGTGCGAGACTGAAGAATATGAAGCACCAAACGAGCATCGGATAACCGAGGGACAATTCGCGAGCGAGCGAGCGACGGAAGGCTACGTTCGACGGGACCACCTCGACACGGAAGTTCCCGGACGGTAGCAGAGTGGCCCCCTGGATTGGACAGTGGTGCCGGTATGCCCCATATGGTGGTGGTGGCGACCAACCTCCCGTGCATCGTCCGACTTGTGCGCCATTGTGTTTTTCCGTCCGGCCGGCAGATGCCGCCGCCGCCGCCGCCGCTAGGATAAACGTCCATTGTTCGTGGTAAATGTGCGTGTGTGCGTGTGTGCGCGTGAGTGCTCCACTGTCATCAGCAACCCCATCAGCGTCGCACGTTGGGAGGAGCTAACAGCCTATGGATACGGTGCTTCTGGTGGATACGTCGACATCTTCTCAGCGACAAAAAAAAGCTTGAATCGGATCCGAAACGCAGACGCCGACAGGCGTGAACGGGGAACGTGTCGTACACGCCAAGAACTCGTCGTAGTTAGTCGGGTTAAGTCGTTGAGAGAAAGCAGCTCGGACGAAGGGCGAAACCCAGACGGCCGTAGGGTGGAGTGGCAGAACTCCGAAGCATCGAACTCCACGGCGAAGAGCAAGTTTTTGCCGTGACGATGGCCACGAACGACAAACCAACCTTGGCCCCGACCAGTGGCGGGGCCTCTGCTGATGATAGGGACAGTCAGTCACAAAAGCCCTCCGCGGAAAAACAACAAACGCAAAATCCGCATCCAAACCAGCATCCCGCGATGGGGTCGACAAATACCCCCAGCAGTGCGCAAGCCCCATCCAGTAACGGGAGGGGTTGCGGCAAACCGACGTCCACGCGTCGACAGCTCCTGATGACGTCTCACGACGACGACGACGAACTCGATGAGATCCGCCCGGTAGACGACGATCCCGCGCCTCCGCCCGACGGCGGGGCTAAGCGTCCCCAATTGGAGCTGGCCGGCATCGACGCGTCGGCCGGCTCGTCGACGAGGCTGGCGAAGCTGCCAACGAAGGCCGACGCCGATGGCGACCGCCGCGACAGGGACGGTAATGACGACGATGACGATGACGACGACGACGAGATTCGTCATATCGACTCGGCTCTGGAAAGCAGCCCCGTGGACGCCCAGTGTCCGCCATTGAGTAACGGCGATCTACGAGACAGTCCGTCGACGAGACATCACCACCAGACAGTGCGCGAGGAGCACCCGAACAATTTGGCCCTGCGGGACGATCAGCCTGAAGAGGAGTTTCACTGCGACTGCGCCAGCATGCCTACCACGTAAGTGCTTCATAGAAGTGTAAGGACTAAATAAAAGGGTGTTAGCTTAAGGGACCGACGTTAGGGAGTGCAGTTTTAAGGCGGTGGTGGATTAAGCGTTGGAGCTAAGGCAATAGCGGTAACACCTGTGTGGGGGCTTGGAGCATCGAGCGGTATTTAACTTGGCTACGTGCTCAATTTGAAACAACTATGTATACTCTACCGAGATACGTGTACGTAGAAAAAAAACTCGCTTAACATAGTAACTAGACAGTTTACGAAGGCCGTTATATAACGGCTGTTATTCGACGAAAAAACGCAGCACACGTGAGCTGCGCATTCATCAGCATGGCCTACGCAGCAGCATCGCAAGCTTACTCGGGCGCTTCGTCGAAAACCGCGAGTATGCCTACGAAACGGGTGTCCGTGAGCATCCTCACAAGCATATATTTGTGATGTCGATTTATCAAGTGGCGTGTCGAAACCAAAAGTCGGAACGTCGATTCCCCGAAAGTCAAGGTTAGAGTCATTTAGCTACCGTCCAGCCGCAGGCTGGAAGCCACCTGGAGGATGCAGAGACGCGTGCGCTCTTCCTGTGGCTTACGACAGACGTGAAAGAAAAACACCAGAGACATGGACCCTATCGTGTTCTTCAACACGCGACATTTCATTACATTGTCCACTTTTTCATCGCTTTCTAATGCTGATGCTAGAAGCGAGTCGAAAGTACGACTCGCGACGAGATCGCGACAGTCGGAGGATTCCAGAACGCATCCGAGTAACGCAATCCGCAAAAAACCCTAATGTCTATCTCCTCGCGCGCGACGCGTGCGACCATATCGACGCATGCTGACGTCTGGCTAGCTCGACGCTCATCAACAACGCCGCGTATGTTCACTGGGCCGCGTCCAAATGTATTCCCATTTTCCCCCAGCGCCTCTCTTCAATTTCCCTCTGTCGTAGGTTTGTTTCTCCGCCAGGAGCGTCTCGAGCTACTCAGTGTTGCCTTGCGCCATGTATCCATTCGAATTGTCTGTGGCGTCGAATTCGCTAACGCGTTACAACGTTTGACAAACTTTCGTCCTCGGCTGACACAACGGCAGAAGCTCAAGAGACGTTTGCTAAGCCGAGTCTCCGCGTGTTCGGCGGATTTTCGGTGTCGGTTTCGGTATTGCCGCGGCGGCACGAAGCCCGAAGCGTTCCCGGGCGAGATTTCGACTCCAGGTTACAGAGGGCGGCAGGGCGGTTTCCGGTCGTGGTCCACTAGAAGGTGCCGTGACAGGACAGTGACACGTAGATACGTACCATGCACCTGCTTGTGACCAAACCGGTTTTTCCCGAGAGACACTTTACTACAAAAACATCTTCCTTCCTCGTGGCCTCGGCCAGAAAAGGCCGCCCCGGCTAGCCAGCGATACGAACACGGACCGTCTCGACTTTTCCCCGCCGCGTTAAACGAACCTGAGGGGGAAATGCAGCAGGCGTGCCAACACCGACACGGCCGTGCGTGTCCAATCAGCACCGAGGTGTCACCACATCAAGCCAATCCTGCAAAAAAGGCACCGTCATTGCCTTAGCCTTCACCTTGAATTGACATTTTTCGAATGTCGCTATGAGGAAAATGATCCAACATTGGAAACTCGCACGGATTTCTCGTCGGACGCAGTCGGAATTTCCCTCGATTCAGGCTTTTTCTGTGTTGCTGTTTGTCTGTACACCGGTTGACAACATCTTGATGGACAGTCCGGCAGCCGGGTTCGGAAAAACCATCCAACTCGACCGTCTCTAGCTGCGGTCCACGGACCGAGAACGACCCGTCACGATTGACGGCCAGTGGGCGACGAACGCCAAGGCTAAATTAATCATATCCGCCGTGTTAGTTTAATTTCTCCCTCGGTCTCCCGTAAAGAGAGACGAAGAGATGAAAAAAGAGAAAGGACCATTTTCATATGGAATATTCGCCTTTACTTTTGCCTATACAGACGAGCGCTTTAACCGTGTGTGTTGTGTGTGCGTGTGTGTGTGCATGTGTGTGTGTGCGTGTGTGTGTGCATGTGTGTGTGTGTGTGTATTGCAATAGAGAAAGCATCCGAACCGACACAGGCCTGGCCCGATGTTGAAGTGTGGTTTCGTTCGGATACGTTACGATTCTACGTGTTGACACCCACGTGGTGTACAGCTCGCATGAAGTATACCCCCAACCCTTCGGAAAAGTCCGAATACTAATTATCGCAGCAGTAAAGTTGCTCATTTTACAATAGCCTAGCAGGCAAACGCCTACCTGGTCTCGCAACGAAGGTTAGGTCAGGATAGATTCTGGCTAGACTCTGGCTCTGTCGACGATGGAAAAATTCTCATGGACACCCTGGCCCCACGACTGGGTCGTTGTTGCGAAGGCCAATACAGGCAAATGCTTAGTGAACCGATAGTTGATGAAGGAGCCGCACCGATACGCTCGATTGCCAACTATACAGGGCGTCCTAAAAGTCTGACTAGAGATGTACGAAACCTATGACTGAGCGATGCATAGACATTTCTCAGTGACCATTTTTTGTGGCACCCTAGGGAGGCGTTTGGATATTTTTTTTTTTTTTTGGAATAATTACGCCCGCAAATCTTGTTGTAGACTTTCGTACAATTGGGCGTTCTCGTTCATTCGTTTGCTACCTGCTTCAGCTATTAAGACGTATGGACGCGGGTAATTTTCCACACACTGATCATGCCACTTCTGTACATCCGTTGGGCGATACGAGGTTCCCATAATCGCTAGCAAGCGCGATTGGTTTCGATAAGCTCTCAACGCGTCGTTGATATCGATCAGGTGAACATGAACGCTGTTGCCGTTGCATGTCTGGATAAAGCGGGAACACGGGCCGAAATCCAAAGGTAGCGGGAAAATCGCTTCCGTCTGCAAAAGGGCTAACCAGCAGCAACGTCCTTGAGCAACCGAACCTGTTAGGTTGTCCCGAAATACGCACTTCGCAAAAAGTGGCGTCTCCACGTGATCCTGCGAAAACAATGAGTGTTTGTCGAACATTTATTTGTTTTTTCTAATAAGATATTAATGGTCCCTTCGCCGACGGCCAGGAAAATAACGTTGTTTATGGGCTCTGCGGCGAAATTAGACTGGTCAAAGCTCTGTGTGTGTGTGTGCATGTGTGTGTGTTTGTATGTATGTAGTGTGCGTGTGTGTGTACGCCTGTAAGTTCTTGTGTGCACTTCTCTTGCGTATGTGTGTGTGTGTGTTAGTAATGAACTAGTTGAGCTGAGATAAAGAGGTGCTGCTTCAAAGGACGATGATCGCAAGCGCAATCGATTGTGGGCGGTATGTAAATAAATTTGAAAAACATGGAGTGAAACAGTTGAGCCGGTAGCGCTTCTGTCGGCCTCATACACTTCGGTTGAATTACAATGTGATGGTCACTTCAAAAGACTCTTCTTATTGTCTTGCCTGACTTGGATGTGCCGCAGGCAATTGAGCAGCTGATGGACTGAGCGCGCGTAGTGTGTACGGACACGGAACTCGTGACGTGATGTTTACACGATAACTATAGCAGTTCAGCGGATCATAACAGTTTCCTTATGGTTGGTACAGCAAGAGTACTTATCTTCGGATTTCCATTTGGTATGCAAAAAGAAAATATTATATATATATATATATATGCTGCGCCAATGAAAAATGTTCTGTTTTGCGTGATTTTAGACTCAATCCAAAGGCCAAGGTTCGAGTGTTACTGGCCATATGGCGACATATGCGTCCGAATCGGGTGGCGCTAAGCCGCGCCAACTCTACACGCCGAGTTCAATGCGAGAATCTCGTACAGGAAAACATCCGTTTCTTCCCGCCATGTTGCAGTACCACTTTATGGCGTTCATAGCTAATTAGTTCTATACAGTAATGAGGATGGCGTGTCCCATTGTTTTCGTGAGCCATATTCATCACGGGAAGCGTCGAGCTGAAACCAGCCGCTTTTCACGCAACAGCCTATTTATACGCGCTGAAAACGGAGCGAAAACAGATTTTCATCAATGTTCTTCGACAAAGAGACCGAGTCGTCACCACACTGTTGCGAGGCGGCAATGAAAGCACGCGCGGGGCTTACAAGACCACGCACTTGTTTTTATCAGGCTCTGAGAAAAATATTCTTGAGATCAGAGCCGACTTTGTTGTTGGGGCCTGAGGTAGATATTTGCGGAGCCGCTCTTTAGCTTCGTACCTCGCTTTTCGCCCTCCCTCACTATCCAGTGCTTTCATCTCTCAACCTCCACCTCGTTTCTCCCAAAGACACGGACACTCTACAGAAAATGTCACGAACATCAGGACAGGTAGTCTCGAAAAAATGCGCTTTGTCCGTCCAGCCAGAAAGGGTACTACCGTTATATGTCACCATCTTAGTGTAACGCTATGATAGGGCGGGGCTGGCAAGACCGTCGAAAATCTGTCCGCGAATCATCCGGAATAAAGTTAGCGTGCTGATGTCTCGACTCGTGTGTCACGCGTGAACAGTCGCTCGTATGGGCACGCGCTATGGAGCATTAGCGGGCACGCATGCAACTGGTATGGCTACGATCGATTGCCAAACCGCACTAACTCCCGCCTCGGCGGTTGGTCCAACAAGATCCCTTCGACGTGTTTCCGAAAAACGGTTTCTACAAGTAACGCTCCAGTGAGCTTTCGTCACAACGAGAGCCTCTGAGATCCTCGGCGATGTGGTCCTGCTTTTCATGGCCCCATCTTCATAAGCGCGGAAAATTTGCGTTAAAGCATCTCTATCTAATGTCCTCCCCTGCGCTGGGGGTGTTGACTGTGGTACAGCGAATTCGTTCAACACGGAATTGCTGCGGTAATGGAAACCGGGCGTCTTCTCAGTTGAAATAACACTTGTTTATTCACTTTCCATGTTTTAGAGGCCAGGTACAAAAATGACGCTGAGAGGTTGCAGCTGGCATAATTCCGCGCCGCCTTGGACAGGTCACGTTTCTAAGGTAGACTAGACGAGCAAGAGATGTAGGGAAAATGTGTCACACGATACTTCACCTCATTGATGACTCCTGTGAAAGGACCATCTTTCTGGCAGAGAACCGTGGAGACTCGTGGTCTCCAGCGGTAGCAGACTTTGTTCGATCAAGTGTACAAAGGCGTACATATCATGAACGTCTAGTTATCGTGCAGCGGCAAGATGGCGTTAGTGCTTTATATCAGTAAAAAGTGGTCCTTCTGCAAGTTTAAACGAAGTGCAGCAGAGGACACGTCGGGTGGTGTCGCGTGCAGATGTTCTTCTTCATAAATCCTCTGCCTCTAGGGGAGAAATCTGAAGTCCTTCTCCTACATCACCACCATACGCGGAAATCGATGACATTTTGCACTGGTGAAACCCTTGTGCGTAGATAGGCCCGGACACTTCAGATATATGTGCTTCGCATGCAATAACTCCTCTGGGTCGACGTCATCTGACATTGCGTTTACCCTAACAGTGTAAAAAACAAACGCAAAAAACTCTAATATGTAGATAAATACATTCAGAAACAGAGTGTGTATGTGAGAGAGAGAGAGAGAGCGGAGATCATTGTATGCTTAGAAAGCTCAATAAAAAATAGGTCGAGGTGAATAGATTCCACAAAGAAGATCAAATTTTCTCTCTTCCCGAAGCATTCCGTAGTGGCAAAGTGCCTTTCTGCGTGTCAATCTTTGCCCTCCACACTTCGTTTCAGCAGCTAATGCACCACCGGTGTGATATGCCTGAATTAGATGCGATCAACAGCCAATTAATTGTAGTCACTAGGCTGAAGATCTCTGTCCCGATGGGACACGGGGGCGGCGATGCTTGCCTCCGGGGCATACCGTTGCAGGCTAGCCGACAGATTACATGCAGACAGTTCTTCGCCAGGCATGCGGGACATTTCCGATTTATCCAGCCGAAGACCGCCCCCCTCGAGTGACATGGATGGTGGAAACGCAGGCCGTCGCTCGACTTCATCTTCTACGAAAATAGATTATTTAGGTCCGCTGGCTTTTGAAAATAACAGGACAAGACGAAATCGACAATTACCACACCCCGATTCGAAGGATGATTCTTTTAATCTTAACACTGTCTACTGCAATATCCCCCTACAAAATTCCGTAGCGCGTACGCACCGTAGACTACTATTGTAAATTCACCTAACAGACACCCAATCATAATAATAATAATTTCACTGGCGAGCGGGTCTCCCATTGATTCTGTTGGTGGCGTTCCAAAGGCTCAACTCCACTCAACAACTCACATCCGATTCTCAAGTCGATTTTCGAAACGCTAAAATACGTAAATAAGACAACGTACCAAGCTCAGGTCACAACTGATCATCGCAGGCCATAACGCAGGCGCTGACCTGTCTTCACGGGCAGCTAAGAAGAAGTCAACGATGGACTCGGTCAGCGAAGCTTAACGACAACAAAGTAAACCTACCTGATTATCTCCTCCCTTCCAGCTTGAACGGGTCATTACGGCGGGGAAATGTCGAGTTGTCATTTTTTGGCTAAAGCTTGAACGAATAAACTTCCGCGCAAGCTCGCCGGTCCGTTCGCTTAGTCGAGGCACGCTGAACTTCTGCTCGTGTCGACATGAGGCCCATGGCAAGCTCGCTACGAATAGCAACATCCGAGCAAACTTTGAGCTGGCACTTGTCCGGACTCCGTGCCGGAGATCGGAGTCATTAGTCTGTCGAACCGGTGATCAGTGACGGGTAGGTGCAGGTGAATGAATTCGCTTGAAACGAAACAGTAACCAGTCACTACAGCCAGTTCAGGGAGAAAGGATTAGAGCTACGAACGCCGATCTGGGATAACGTTGGACCTGCCTTGCGTAGATTATGCATTGCTATAGGGCTCAACCTAACCGGATCAGCGGGTCCCTTACCGGAACTATATTGCACAGAAGTCACTCATTGAAGGCATTCGTACAACTTCGAATTGGAAGCCTTGACACCGCGCAATATTTAAATGAATTGATCACTGTTCAAACTTTGTCAGTTGGCACAGTGTATTCGAAAGAATTTTATTTAACATATATATGTTGAAATTTTAAATATTGTCTGACGCTGGCCATCGGCCAGCACGTAACGCTTTTCCTAATTTGACATCGAAATCGCACAGGTGGGTTAGGTTCACATGTCAAAGTGGGCTGGTACAATGTATCACGATCAAATTGGGCATTATCTATTTGGCAGGAATACGGGCAGCTGTGCTCCTGTCTGTCAAAACGGAAATCATAGTAGAAGAAACGCTAGCACGTAAAGAATTGCACGCCTCTTCGTACGCGCCTACCTAGTTGAAGGGAGGCCTAGCCACAACAACCTGCGAGTTACCCCTAAACGAACGGCGGTAGCCAAACGGCGCTGAGTGCCCAACTCTGTGAACAAACCCCGTACAAGAGCCATACAAGAAAATTGCGTTTACTACGGAGCTTCTATCTAGCCTTGCTTTTGTCGGGGTGCCTATTGAAATACGCTCCATCACATAGGCGGACCGAATCATGGCCGGAATTCAATAGCGAAACAGTCTAAGGAAATGGATCCATTGCCCTAAAATGCAGGACGATTAGGGAACTTGCTCTGATCGTCTCGTGTCTGCTTAAATGAAGTTCACTGCCTGCCCCTCCAGAACCTCTGCCTTCAATAGGGAGCAGCGGTCTGGTTTTGGACGGATTGGACAGATCGAAGCGGAGCTCCAAACTGTCCACAGCTCGTTGTCGCTAATGAATCAAGACGACGCATCGATATGGCTTGATCGTCCTTGACCCGCGGAGCGGCGGATGCTGACCGGCAGGCTCGGTGGTCTGGATTGGGGGACCCGGGGCTGGTCACGTTGTCACGTGACGGCGTGCCAAGATGCCGGCCCGACGTTGGCGTCGTCCGAACCGCGATTTCTGCAGGATCCGAGATAACTGAGCAGTTTCAGTCTAGCTGTATGGCTCATGATGTTGAAGTGGGTCAGAGCAACCTCTCTTCGAGAGTCGTTGACACGGAATATCGTGACACTGTACGTTAACGAACTGGCCGCGTGTCGCGTATTGCGATCGGGCGGATCCGCAATAGCAAAGTTTCGTGTCGAGTCCGGAATGCTGCACCGTCTATTGGGCTCAGAACGTAAAAGAGAAAAGTTTGAAGAGCTGGTGTGCATGTATGACGTATGTGTGTATGGCGGGAGTACGTCGACGTCCTAACGAGCAGGCGTCATCATCGGGGATCAAAGAGAAATAATTTGATTCACTAGCTAAATCTCCTCGGTGCTGATGGACGGTTTTTTCCGACTAAGTTCGGCCACAAATTAGAGAGGGAGAACGAGAGGTAGAGCACTAGTGAAAGAGAGACTACCCCGAAAAATATTCCGGAACTATAAATAGACTGCCCTAGACAGCCGTCCTATAATTTGTCGCATTCTTGACCCAGACTAACGCGTCATCTCATGTTCAGCTTCGCATCCAAAAATGGTGTCGTTGCATTCAACTAAATGACCTACCAACGCCCCCGCCCGTAGTCTCACCGTTCAGCACGCGGATAATCGAGCCGTCATATTCTTACGTGTTGTAGCGTCTCCCTCGGCATTAACGAGCTTAGATCGTTTCGAGCTCGCGAGATCCCGGGAGCATCGTGGCGGTCGCATTAAATTGGCCCTAACGGGCCGATATCCCTGGAATTACTCGGTTACGGCGGAATCGTGCGATGTACATCGCCAGACGAACCGGAAAGTGTCTGACGCACAAACATGCGCGCTTGGCTGGTACGTAAATACGCGCAAACTCGCCTGAACATGCAAATCCTGCGGCGAGATCGTTCGTAGGCTCGTAGGCAGCGAGCGACGCATCCCATGGGAAATGAATACGCACTTATGTCCAAAGCACAACAACACTCACCCATATAGGCAATGCTCACTCACAGAACCATGGTCAGATTCCATTGTCCTACAGACATTGGCAATGTTTTGCGTGAACGAAAACTTTGCGATCGCTCCGTCCGGCTGTGGCTGATCGGCGGGAAGTTAGCAGAATCGTGAGCGGATATTGTTCGTGTCTGTCGCGTCCGGGGTATCGCTGACTTCGAGACGTATTTAATCCTTGGATATTATTGGCGACCTTTTGGCATGCCTTTCTCATTTAGCCGCTGATAGCCTCTGCTTAGAGCCGATTCTGTTCTCGGTGGAATTTCTTCAGCTGTTCGTGAATGTCCGGTGATATTCTGTCGGCTGTGCCGACATGAACTGTCTGCGGATTGGCGATTGTGGTCGATCAGGCAGAACGGACTGGCTCTCGAAAGGCACACGAAAGAGCAGCGCAGGAGTAGACGAGAAAATAGGTTCGACGATTGGTTGCGACGGCGCTCCCTGACGATGGACCTGCTAGAACGTGGAATGGGCCTGCTTAGGACAGGATTTAAACGATACTTATCCAATCTCTCAATGTAGTTGTGTGCCTTAATTGTTTGTCTCCCTGCGGCAAGACTTTATGAAACAATATCAGCTATTTCTGTACATGTGTGTGTGTGTGTGTGTGTGTTTCTTTATGCTTGACGTATGCCTCCTAGGGAAGTGAAGATTTATTTCGAGTCTTTGAAACACGAACTCGGTGGTCTCATTGTTTATCAAGCAAGTTGTACTACGACAAAAAAGAGCGAGTTCCTCTTGGCGGTGTTGACAAAGTAATGCAAGGATACCTACGAACAGACATGTCGCTGGCCGAATTCGACGTAACGCGCATACCCGCAAAGATATCAGAGATTCGCGTAATGACGCGCGCAAACACATGCACCGGCGCACGTGCACACGTCTCCGCTCATCTCACATACATACACGCACGAACATACATATTATGCACACACACACACACACACACTCACGTACATGTTTATCGTCAGTGGATGACGCTCTTCCAAAGTCCAATAAAGGCCCCCTCGCGAGGAACATCGATTTGTGGCCGAGCAAAAACGCAGGCGGTTTTGTTACATCCAGAACGGATTTCAGCAAACGTTCCGGGCGTTCTTCGACTAAAAGGTGCACGGGCTGTGCTCAACATAAATAATCGCCAGAATTCGACCTTGCTCACACTCAACCCGAGCTCGTCTCAGCAACAAACGGGTACAGGCCGATGGAAGCGTTGCGGCCAACCAGATGGGGCGTACGCCACACAGGTATATGCATAAATAATCGTGTTTCTTTGGCGACGACGGAGAGAAATGAATGCAGTTAGGCCGAACACGGTCGGCAGATCTCTGCCAGTGTCCGAACCCCCTAATAACAGCCCGTAGCAGTGGCCGGCGTTGTACTTTTTAGCCACTCGGAACTCGAGCGCGCGGCCGATGCGCGTGTGTCTGCCCTAGACTAATGAGCATCTGTCTCCGAGGTGCTATGTCCGCTTCGTTGGGGGAAGTGAGCAGAGTAAAGAGACAGAAATGCCTCAGCAGAAGTAGGTCGTTGTAGACTGAGGTTCGTGAGTCTACTGAGGTAACTGGCAAAGAAACGCCACCCACAGGCTGATGGACCGCTCAGGGTCCTCTTCGTTAGGACCAAATGCTCTCATACGGAGAAGCGCCCTACCCAGGCGCTCAAAGCAGGCGAAGAACTGTGCCGCGGGCAACGCCATTTGCCGACAGTTTCCGCCACAGACCTGCATCATCCATTGTTCGTTGGGATCAGGCGCTCAGACAGCTCAGGTAGGAAAGACTTCGGAACGGATATTTCAGACGGGATTCAGGTGAGGCAATGATTGCCGACATAAAAGTGATGGCACCAGCCCATATTCCGTCCCTTTAGGATCTTCTCGGCCACCAGCAGGCGTCGACGCTAACAACAGACGCTGGCATCTGCTGCCGAACGGCGAATTCAACAACAAACCTGCTGCCCATCACTGCCGCTGCCGAAGTCGCCAATTTGCAAAAACTTGGGGGAATCGCGCTTGACCTGCGGCGGGGGCTCGAGGCAGTGCCTTGAAGATCGGGTGCTCGGCCTTCCGTTGTACGAGTTCTTCAGACGGAAAAGGGAGGGTGGGCCTATTCAGTCCCGAGTGAGCAGGCGGCACTTGGTAGGTAGACAAACAAAATAAAAAGACAATACGCAGCTGCCAGCGACGCGTTCCAAACCAGACGACTGACGTGAGTCCTCCACTGGCCATAAGCGCACAGGGCGCAGAAGGCAGTGCACATTAGAATTTACATAGAATTAAGCGGAGACCTGCGAAGAGGGCCCGGGTTCGGGTCGTTGCGGAATGAGCTTTGTCATTGCCAGCGCTAAGCCCCAGTGTGCGTATCAGACCCCCACATAGATCCGGATTAAACGACTACTTAGGTGGCAGATGCGACCGCTTTGAGAGCCGTCGAAACCACACCGGTTGAGTTAAAATTCAATGCCAAAACGGCATCCTCCCAACAGTCAAGGGCGCTGCACCCGGTTACGAGTGCCTGTGACGAAATTAGAACCAGTTTTAGCATTGCCGGCGTACGATATATTGAGCTCGACCAACGAGTAGGTCCGTCGAACGACTGCACAATGCCAAACTACAATGCGAAGAACTAACCGAAGCGGTTCGACCAATGTGGACGACCAGCGCTAACTGGACGCTTTGGACGCATCTTCCAAAACGTAGCTACAGGCACTGCGTTGATCTAGGCATTCGCTATCCTCACGAATATCCTATTGGGTTATTCGTCGAATACCCATGCACCTGGGCAGGTGCGCAATTTTGAAATGGAGGTCAGTCTAGAATCGAACCCAAAACACGATCCGCTCCCCCGTATTCCACATGCACACACACACACTGTGGCGACACCTCGTTAGGTTCGGCTTGAGTTCCTCAGGACGACAGGTTGAAACCGCCTAGCGATGCCTAATACATAATTCTCGTTCAGGCCCCACTCGCCTAAATAAACCAGCCATGACCGACATTCTCATTTCGCATTCATCGGCCAATCACATGCCGTGTGTCACGGTACGTTGAACCTCACCTTCGAGACGTTCGAGGCTGGGGGGCCCAACACGCCGGATCTCCCCGAGGGGCCCTTCCGAAACCCCGCTACCTTCCACATCGGCCATGTTTTCCGTGGGCCATCGCCGACGACGTCATCGGTCGAAGTGTCTGTTCGTGTACTCATTTTGCTTGGTTGTTCGCATCATATTTCATCTCTGCTGCGTCGTCCGCACATTAACGATACACCGCGGGCGGGTTTCGCGTTTCCGTCGGCTATGCGGTTTCTACCGCGAGCGAGCACGCCGGTGGATGCACTCGTGCAGACCCACGCAGATGGGTTCTGTGACAAAACCTTGTTCCTTCCCTTCTTTGAGCACTTACGGCTGGTGCAGTTGAAATGCGATTACCGCACAGCGGCTGCATCGAGCTGCTACTCACTTGCCATGTCAAGAAGAAGTACCTAAAACTATATATATATATATATATATATAGTAAACTGAGGTTTGAAGCCGACCCGAGCGAAGTATCTGCTTGTTTGAAATTAGGCTCTATGAAACATAATTGTAATTTTTTTATATCTAAAAGAAAAAAAATATGTATATATAATGACTTGTATTATTCAACATGAGTCGGAGGTATTCACAAGTGGAACTTGTCACCAACGTGTTCTGTACATTCTAACAACTGGGGAGATGCTTATACTCAACTGAATAAGCTTTTGTTAAGCAAGAAGATGTTTGCTGTATGTACCGTCCTTTTGGTACTGACTTCTGAGGGTCCACTGATTACAACTGTTTATATAAAGCTTTAGCGGTAAACGCAAGCCTAAAATAGCAATCGTGTTATCCTACGTCGAACAAAGGCAAGCTAGTTCGAATTGAATGCGCCTACTCCCTGTTTTCAACGGCTTCCAGTATTTACATTCACTTCTTCCGTTTCCAAACACAAAGACTGAGCGAAACTTATCACGCACATGGCCAAATAATGCGTTCATCTGCGTACATCCGTGCCTCGAACCTGTTCCACGTTCAAGCTTTACCTTGTACAAGCGCGGGGACAGGCGGCAGTGCCGTAATCCAGTAGTTTTCTGTAATTTTTTCGCAGCATCTTCCCATTCGGATAGCTCGTTTCGAACATCCGGTGTAGGGCCATTTGTCTTCCGGCGTGCTTGAGGGCGCCATTGGCAGAAAATTGCATAACGGCCAAGTGAGAATGTTTTTTCGCGGATTTTTTTCGAGAGGAGCGTAGTTTTTTGCGCTGAACACCTCGATCACCCGTAGGATGGAATCACTGATGAGCAGATTTATCGAGCCAGATGGCTTGGCGTATTCGCGTGCGTCCTGAGACGACCGAACGAGAAATGGAGATGCACGAGTTCGATCTTCGACGGTGTACATTTACATTTATATGAGGTTCGTCTTAAGAAGTAATGCAAAAAGCGCTACCATGGACGTTAAATGTTGGCTGATGGTCAGTCGTGAAAATATTTTTGCATTTGTACAAAGCCTGCTCACATTTCGAACAAAATGTCGAAATGTGGCTGTGCGACTTTAGCTGCCATCAACAGCACACACCAAAAGACCTTAACGAACTGCGCAGAGGTGGCCAAGGGTTTCAACCCGGCTTGTCGGTTGCAGTTTGTTCTCCGTGTGCTAGGACCGGAACGACACTCGACTTAGCTGGAAAGTCAGGATGGCCGCTTGTATAAGGACAGATTTGCTGAGTAAAGTATGAGATTTAAATGACACGACGAGGGAAAATGCTGACTTTTTATAACATTCCAACGAAAGGCGGCCAAAGGAGGTCGCCGTAATCGCGGAACTAGGTCTCGTCTCGTTCAAAGGACACACACCAACTTTACTTGATGTCGACGGAGAGCAAACCTTTCAGCACATCCTCTACAACGTTTTGATATCGTGAGGACATTTTCAAAAAACACGGCGGTAACTGATAGACTTGATCTTACATGCGTCAAGCCGAGTTCGTGAGTCCTGTGGGAAATGGTCGAAACGGAGTTTCGAACCCATCATGAACCCAATCGACTATGTTGTCTAAACATTAGCCTGATCGTAGTATAAAGTAGTTGGCCACCTTGACGAATCGACTGGTGCGTCCATGAATCGAAAGGCGAATGAAAATACAAAGTTAGTCTGTGGTTATTCTCTGTTATTTGAGGCGAACTATTTTCTGACCGTATCGTGTTAACAACCAGGGTGGTCGTTATAAAGGATGTATTTATTATGTTAATGATGTCATTTTTGGCGTTTATTGCGGGAAGAGGCGTTTCGCCAGTATGTATTGAAGAACTCGCCATTCTTCGCCACAGACACAGAAAATATGCAAAATTTTCAACGTCCCGCGTTCAAGAAACTGCGTACGTCTGAAACTGCTCAGGTATTAAAGAGCTTGTCGGATCAGGCTCGAGCAGCGGGTGATCCGATCGCAATTGGCTCAGGACAAAGGAAAACTCAGCCTCATTGAGAAAACCAGCGGAAAGTTGAAGTCCCTCCGTGAATACGACACACTTCTTGAAGCATCGCGAAGGCATAAGGGCCAGTTCGGAGGGTCATCGATGCTCCATTAAAAACGCGCACCGATGCGATAAAATGAGACCGACTTCATTTTCAAGACAGATCGTTTACCTCGGTAGGGCAAGTCAATGACCCTCACTTGTGCGACTAAAAATACGTACGCACCCAGCGCACGGTCCCGTCGAGACAACCCCACGTATCGGCCAGTAAGTCGCGTCACGCCATCGCGTGCCACGTACGCACGCGCTAACGAGATCCACCCGGTAGAGAATCACAGGTCGAGCGATTGTCGTGGCCATGGACCGACTCGACAGTGAGGAGGGTATGCACGAAAACGCCATAGTAAAAAACATAACAACGACTTAGAAGTAGGTACGACCTCCGGCGGGGAATTGTCTTAGGCTTCAACCGGGTCGCCGCGACAGCCGTGGGTAGAAGAGTTAAGCTGAATCGGTGACGCACTTCGAGCGCATGGAACACCCGTATATGAAGAACTGGTCTGCCAGACTTAGATGGAATACGAGAGTCGAACTCGGTGGCTCTGGGGTGCATTCGTATGCGGCTCGCGACCGGAGGAGACACGTAGGTGCGCGGGTTCGATCGCCGCCGGTGCACATTTACATTTATATGGAATGCGTCTTACGAAGTAATGCAAAACTGCTACCGTGGACGTTAAATGTTGGCTGATGGTCAGTTCTATAAAAATATAATATATAGATGGAATACGGGAAAGAGTTAAGTGGCACTAACTGGGTTCTGTCTTTAATAATGACTGGTAGAGGCCAAAAAGTGGTCGATTGATTAGTTTCGAAGTTCATTGCACGCACAACTGTTGGAAGTTATCCCTTTTCCAGGGTATACTTGAATCTGACCCTACGTAGACGGCCGGCGTCTGTGGTCATTATCACGATGGCGTTCATCGTGATTTGTTCTCAATGACGGCTGCAAGCCATTTTGCTCAGAAGTGGAACGTGTTACTGGCGTTCTACAATGGGCGCTACATTTCGAATAAGCCCTAGCCCTAGCGGTTATGTCTTGTTACGAATATGGCCTAGCGTGCGTACTATCAACAATACTTATATAAGATTTTACAGGTGATATTCGTTGTTTGGCCCTCCACACTTTTGTCAATAGGAGGCAGAACAGTTAGGAAGTGTCAAGAGCAATAGGGCTAAAATCTGTTCATGTGTCTGTCACTTCATCGGGTTGATGAGAACTCTGATCGTCACGCTCTGATTTCGAAAATGCTTCGAACGTGTCCTTCGGGTAAAATACTATTGGCTTCGCGTGCTCCGCCTGTCTGTCGGTGTCTTATAAGGCCTCACTCGCACAGAAAATATGAGTGTCTTTCTCATTAATGTTGCTCCGTTTTTGTTCTCAGATATCATCCAAGTATCCCATGGAGGCAAACGCTGCGTCAGTCCATATTCCCGCGAAACGCTTCTCTGGCTAAGCTGGACCGGCCTTGCATATCGCCCTTCTGACTACTGTCTGAAGGACGGCTGACCATGTTTGGCCACGTGAAGGATTTCCGTTAAGCAAAAGAACTGGCGTGAAAGTTGCTAATAGTGCGTAGGGCGTAGCCACGTAAGAACATGTAATTAACGAAGAACTAGTGTCTTAGTCGAGCTGTTCTGCGGTAAGTGCGAGAGCTCCAGAGCCGCTAGGAGAGAGGAAAAGCAGTCAAGAAGGTGTCGTGAACAAGTAGCAACAGCACGACCCAAAAAGCGTCCTGGCCCTTAATGAAAGATCGGCCACTTCCGGAAAACCATCACAAAGCAGACGGTTCAAGGGTGTCCTTTGGGTCCTGCGCTTTCTCAACATGTGGTAGCCTTAGTCTTTTTTAAACCATCTATGTTTTTCGGCAGACTTAAAGAATATTAGAGTGGTGGCAAAGAAAAAGCTGACCCGGTCATTTTCCTTGTCTCTACCGCTTGAAGCGGTAGAGATCTGTGCACTGCGTGACCGGCGAGCGGCGGTAGAAGACGAGGCAAACGCCGAAGAAGGTGCCACCGAAGGCCAATGTAGGACGCATGTCCAGTCCGAAGGGAACGTTTCTACGTCCTAATGAACGGTGAGTTTTCAACACTTCACCTAATAAGACATAGACAGAGAGAGAGAAAGAGATCATGCGTCTAATAATCGTTATCCTATTTAGGCCTTAACGATTTGAGCGATGTATGGACAGGTATCAGCTTGGCCTGTTTGTCCAACTCCCAGCTCGAGCAGATGAGCGTCTGAGAGCAACGAAGCAGGTTTGTCGACTTAGTCGTAAGAGTAAACGGAGAAAGTGTAGCAAAAATACACATCGCAGAAAAGACCCAGGTGTTTTACGTCCAACCGTTTCCAAGCCTTGTATATGAATCGCTAATGAGCCACTGTTCCTCGCATCCGAATCCATTGCTGCAGTTTTGGCACCCTCAGGCTACTTGAGGTCCTTGTTCGATATTCGCCATTGTTATCCCAGTGGTGTGTGTGAGGACCCAATGCGGAGCCCTAGTGCGGAGCCCTAGTGCGGAGCTTGTCCTTGCGTTCGGTAGATCTCAACCTGAATAGGCCTGCATTGGTCACCCAGAATAGATATATGGCGTATTATATCGAAGGCTCAAGGCGACTTTAATTGCGGCCACTGTTCGACGGCGCAACAATACCCTCCCGTAGTACACTCAAGGCCACCCGAAGCAATCATACCAACTGGCCATATATTCAACGTCTATTGAGTAGCTCAACTTCGTATAGAGACACGCACGCAGATTGAGGACGCGCAGAGATACGGGCCACTCCTCTTACGTGCTCCTCGCACAATAGACGTGTGCCAGGTGTTGCCTGTGCTTGTGAATAAATATGATGTATGGAAAATTGTGTAACGATTCGACAATGAATAACTCATGCGGGAGGTACGCATATGGATGAACGCATTGAAATCGCTCAACGTGAATGCCTGAACGGATGAACGCATTAGAGGCGCGGCGCATGGGCTATGGCAGCATTCGTGTTCTATTTCCGTTACGAACTGGTTCTGTTCGGACGTAAATCTACAGAAAGGTTTGCCGTCCAATGTGGCCAAGTCCGTTATGGACGACGCCAGTCGAGCAGAAGTTTCTTTCTTAAAAACAGGAAGGTCGAACTAGGGGCTGATGAGGGAGTGGGCGCATTCAAACTCGCACAAAGTAAAACGCACGGCTACGTGCGTGCGTGCGTGCGTGCGCGCGTGTACCTGGGGCGCTCTCTGTCATCGGCAGCGGTCGCGTTTTTGCCATCCGCCGCCCTTTTGTCTCGATCATGGCGATCTCGTGTGAGCCTTTCCGATGCAGATTTGACGCTGTTTTTCGCAATAGTCCGAACCTCTACGCCGAGCGCACGCCGAGCGCACGCCGAGGGTCGCTTGAATGAAGAGTCCGCGCCAGCAGTCGGCGAGGATGCTAAATTGTTATGTAACCTCAATCAATATATATATATATAAGCTGGTATGGCGTTTATATTCGCGTGTTTCTAAAATGTTTATGTGCCATAATGAACGAGCCAGTCCGTTGGACAGCGAAGAGGGTGCGGAAGAGGATTTCTTGTACCATTCCCCGGGGCATGCGAGAAGGCGACTTCGAAGCTCCAGCCAATTTGGAACGCGTTCGTGGGGGCCGGCCGGCTGACGGCTCATTCAAGGAACGAAGTGCGCTGATGTCTTCGATAGATCCTATTGGACCCAAGCAACGACGGCGCATACATAAAAAAGACAAAAAAAAAAAAAGAAAAGACTTCGCGGAGAGAAGTTCGCCGCTAGCGAGGGACGCCGAAGCGTGAGGGAGGACGTTTCATTAGTGAACGACAACCGAGGTTCCGAGCCGGGCGTCATACGCAGACTGGGGGACTGCAAGGCTTGGCGGTGACAACGGCCGTTCGAAAGGAAAGTCGACGAAGAATGTTCATCGGGAGTACTTCGACGTGGCAGTCGTCCGAAGTGGGCGTGCGTGTTACTGTTCTATTGGCGAATTCAGCTGGGAGTGTCCCGTTGACGCTTTGCTAGGAATTATACTCGTTTGTTTGCTATAACCATCATAATAATGATTATACATGTTTATTTGTATCATTTTATTATTGTTGTTGTCATCATCAATATCACTATGGTTCATCTCGAGCACCGCGCCGGCTAGCGCAGACAAATGGATGGGACGAAATCGGATCCCAATTCGACAGACCCAAATGAGCCGACGGTCCACTCGGCCAATGGCGTCGTGAGGCGGAGTACGGACGGTAGCTACGTTAATGGGAGACGCCGTAGCTACGGTGGAAAGCGGAGAGGTGATGATTCAAGAACATGATTCAATTAGAAGAGCGGAAAAGATCCTCAAATCTTCACAGGCCTAAGGCCTTGTCGGGGAGGGAACGAAGTTGATTCGAATGTGCATTGTTACTAATTTGAGTAGTGAGTGTCTTTGACTCGGTTTTTAAGCGAGTCTCGGACTAGCCCGCGTCCGCTTTTTTGCGTGTTCTCTGTTTTTTTCGTGGATTGCCACTCTGAATCGCCGAATTACAGCGGTGGCGAAGGAGGCCGTGGAATAGTACCACAAATATCACTTGGCTTAGAGACAAAACGGTGGTTTCAGTGGTCGCCAGCCGCTGGCCCCCACACCTGCCTCTGCGAGCCTCTGCGAATTGCAAGGACGCGTTGTATGGCCAATAGGCGTTGGGGCATTTCTATCAGGAAGAGAACAAAACAGACAGGACCAGACGGGTAGAAGCAAACGAAAATAACGAGAGTTTGTTTGCGACAACTAACAAAAACCGCCAAAGTTCCTTGACTGCGAGACCTTTTACAGACGACACCCGACGAAAAGCACGAACACGTCGTAATCAGAATGCTGGCTTGACTACTTACGCGGTGCTGTTAGCTCTTATTTAACTTGAAATTAATCGCGACAAATGCGTTGCCGAACAAAACGCCTGTGGGTCATTCAACGTCGTGTTTGTAGGTTCCCGCCGTTTGTCTAACAATGCTGGCTAATAGACGCGCGTACTAAGCAGGTCGTGCGTACGATGGTGTGACAATCGCCAAGGTCGCGTTCGCTAACTTTATTACAAATGCCGTACCGCTTCGTCGTACGCGTGCAGCCACGTTTGTGCCACCGGGGACGGTATTGGCGTGGACGCCGTGAAGTCGCAAACGCGGTTTTGTTCGCAGTTTGAAGCTGTTGAATGCTGGTGCGGAACGGAAATGCGGCCGGAAAAGGCCGAAGCGCAGTTCTGCGTTAGAGCAGCGCATCAACAACCAACTCGCAATTTATTTAACGGCTGTCAAACACACGAGCATCGTTTGGCGTGACCGCGAGATGAAGGCGGGTCGCGAGGTCGAGCTTGTCGCTGGTCGGCGAGAAACTGAGAGCTCGCCTCGGCTTCCTCAAGCACACGTGATTTCAAATAAATACTCGATCTAGTTTCATGATCGTCATCATGTCGTATATTTGTCAAAAGTACATCCATGATGAGATTCAAGTCAAGGCCAACCAACGACAAAATTTCCTCCGGCGATGGCGTAGTCATTGGAACGAAGTATGTCTGCGGCCACACACGCGGCTTTCTTGGGCGAATTTCAGAAAAAGCTTGATGCCCATGCGTCATTTCTGGCCAGAGATTCACAAACCCACTAAAGCCCTAGTCAGTCCCCGAACTCCGAGCCTCGAGAGTGCTCCAGCGCCACGTCGAAGCACGTCCACACTCCGGAAAACAACTACATTTAGGGCTAACCCTCACTCAACATTTAACATCTACGGCAGACACGCTACTGTTCTATACTAATAATGAGTGAGGAACATGATTGGGAAGGCCGCATGTCACAGTCGAAGGGCAACGTCGAACGAAATGTGACGTGTCGGCGTGCGTCCACCGTTAGTTAGACGGAGTTTCGCTGTTGATCGTTCGTCTAATCACACAGGATCGGTCGCCTGTCACGGCAGACATGTGACTGTGAGTGGGCCTGAGAATTCGTCCAGATGGTGAAGTGCCCTTGTCGAGTGGACAAGGCCCCTCTCTGACCACGGGCGTCGCCTACGAGAGGCAACCGCAATGCGGCGGCATTGGCGGTTTTGGTGGCGGTGCTCGCGGTAAATGCTTTGGTCGTTGCCTAGTTAGGACGGGCGTGTCAATTACGTCAATATCGAGCGGCTATTTGATTGAGCATCATCACAGAGCAGGCAGGGGGGCGGCGGCGGCGCTCACTTCGATTACGATTTCGCGACGACGCCTACGATCTCCTCAGAGCTCGCTGCTACGAACACTGTAGGAGGAGGCTGGCAGTTGCTAGGAACTAACGAGTTCGACGAACGAGAACGATTGGATTAGGCTAAGAGCCTCGTACACGCCATGGACAACAGGACCTCCGCCGTGTGCCCCCGGTGCCGCACTCCTATGGGAACAATCCGCTAATTTTGTGAAGCGCGTCCTCATCAGGCTGGATCACATCCGTGGTAAATGTAGCCCCAGCAGGACCACCGCCACTGGTGGGGCTGGCCAGACATTTAGCAAATAGTGATCATCAGTTAATCGTTCCATGTTTAACGATAGCCGAAGGAACACCCATGCAATGCATCTTATGCCCCGGCCGGGGCAAACTCCAATATCGGTTGCGAGGACGGCCGCTCGGCAAGAACCCGCCAGCTGTTGATCGGCGGCACACGATCTTCGTAGACCATCGGGTTTCGCTGAAATCTGCATGTCAGGTCAGTCTTTCGGGTCGACGCGCGCGAATTGAACTCGGACGTCGACTAACCGGAGCTTCTTCCATTGACGTCGCCGCGTGTCGCTCACGAAGGCGCGTCCTAACATCGTCATTTGGCCTAGCTCGACTCTTGACGGTGGATATATTCGCCGACTTGGATTGTACACACGTTTTTACATTCAACTGTCGGACATGTTGAAGTTTAGGCCACTCGGAACGAGTCGGTAGTCTATCCTTAAGAGTACACGCAAAGGCCAGTAAATGCTTTTTTGGCATCTATTTATAACTATACTTTATAAAAACAATTATATGTAGAGCTTTACTCTGTCAGGACTACGGAGCACACGAACCGTTTGCGGAAAATGCCTCCGCCTTGTTAATGAATTTGCCAATAAAGACGAAGACTTTGGTGCCGTTCAGGAACTACTCAGTAGTTCCTTCGACCGCCAAGATTGGCCGCCG
>MNPL01016734.1:117708-144707 GCA_002081605.1 Tropilaelaps mercedesae | reverse complement strand
TATATATATATATATATATGTATATATATAGCTGAACACAAGTAGTAAGAAAATAATGCAAATGCAAAAACTTCCAGATGGTGCCGCAGAAAAACAGATTCGCCATTCATCAGATTTCAAAACAGTGTAAAAATAGAGGTATCACAAGACTTTTGCAAATATTAATAGGATGGCGACATTGTTCAAAGTATATTTATGTATATTCATTTCATAATAAGGTCGCTACTCTAGCTAAACTCATTATAGTTTTATCACCTGTTCGCATCTCTATGATTGTATGTTTTCATTTGTTAATCTGGTACCTTGACTCTTTAGTAAATTCGTATTTTTTCTGAATGTTAACCTTGTTGAAGTTGCGAATGTAGAAATGTCTCTTATTTATATTACATTATTCATTGTATTTTTACACATCTTTTAGACGCATTTTGTTAGCGTATGTTGATATTTTTTAGCTGTATTTTCCAGTCTGTCCTTTTTATTTCTAAGACTAATTAATTTATTGTCAAACCTGGCGCCACTTAAGTTTTTTACGTTTAAATTTCACAATAAAGGAAATTATCATCGTACATAAAGTTGCCATATTTAATTGAGCATTGCTGCACTTGCATATAGTTCTAAGGATAATCGTAATATTTTTTATTAAGAGTACAATTAATTAAGTGTCTGGTGCTGCCCTGCTGAGTGAGGTAGTTATAATTAGAATGACACAAAATAATACAATTTGAAAAGGGTGCGAGGCAATTTACAATCTAATATGGTGTATGTTGGAGACTGGTTTTTCCAAAAATAATCTTCTGACCTGTGCATTTACATATATGGTATTATTTTTTTTATGCAGCACCGAAATACATCTTAGCATATAAGACCGAGAATCTTTCACGAACTCTACCTATGAAGGTGCAGAGTGCACTATGCTTAAATAATTATCAGTAGTAGTAGTATTAATAATATTAGTATTTGTATTTCTTTTCTGACTTAATATCCCCTTTACATTAAAAGTGTGCGCGATACGTGCATATTATTGTAGCGTCAGATGGGTCTAGTCCTGTCCCACACACACATCATTAATCGTCGTTGCTTATTTGATGTTGTGTATTGCCCATTTTGAGAGTTTTCTCATCGTATCGTTGACTAATTCCTATTTTGTATCTTTTCTGATTTTCAGTATCTACACTTCTATTGTGCTCATTCAATAGTATAGAAGGCCTGAAGCGTTGCATAAATTTAGGCAGATATTTTGTTCTGTGCAGTTGGTACAACACCGGACTCGATTTTTAGTACAATTGAGACCTCCACTGCTTTTCGGCAGACTCGTCTATGCCTTTTACATCCGGTACTATGCTTTTTGTTGAATGGGCGCAGTAGGCCACAATGTCTATCTCACATATACTGCGATACAGCTTGTCATGAATTCTTTGTCTCAGGCCAATGAAAAATTCAAGTACCTAAATAAAAAAGGCTCTTTTCAAAAAAATTGTGTGTAAAAAACTTTGGGATTATTTCAATAGAAAATCTGGTAAATAATACCGACGTACAAAGGCGCTACATATTGAAGACTTATTGTTACCTTATAAAACGCAGTGGTGTTAGATAACGTAAATTAACCATTGCAGCACACCAGCACACTGTTCTCACGCCGCTGAAAACATTGTTTTTAAATTCCTTGGCTCTGTGCAAAAATGAGTGACCACAAAAATAAATAATTTGACTCTAGTAAAATGTTTTTCCGATCTCAAACGGATCCTAGAATCAAAAGGCTTACCAATACAAACTTTGGATATACGAAAAAACACAAGTGCTATCGTTGTGGTGTTGCTACCTCTTATGTAAACATTTTGATACGTTTTGGAAACTCGGTTTTACGTTATTCATCAATAGAACCGTTTATTGCTTTCTGCCCACGAAGAGATACGAGCGTACAAAAATGTATTTCACGTTTTTAGTGAAAACAGCCTATACATATTTTCTAGGACCTTTTCGTTATCTCCAAGGACGGAAGAACATGCATTTTTATGATAAAGAAAGCTTACCTGCATGCAGCTTCATCTAGCACTATGTTTTGTATTGGAAACATTACCCCAGTCAGGAACAACTTAGACTACCTTCAAAGAAATCACATTTCCTGTCTCCCAGCCTCAATTACGTTCATTTTAGAAACGGATGAAGAGTTTCAATGCGTGATGAAAATAAAAGTTTGGGTGTTTATTGATGAGAGTATAATGAAAAATCACTTCCATTTTGTTGTTTTACAGCAATCATTTCTTTATTATGCAAGTTGCTTATAAGCATAGTAAATACATTTAAATATAACTATGTGGTTCATAGCTTAACTTTAATCCTTGTGTGCCACATAAACAGTGGGACAATCTGGGTGGCACGCATTTTTTATAATGATGGGGGTTTCTGCAGGGTCGACATACCATTGTTCCTTTTTATCTTGAATCTTAGAATTTCAGTCTCCGTTGATTCCATAAACAGAGAACTGCACCGTTGAATGCGTCTGTGATAGCACATATTGTTGCTATGAGATGGGGACTACCATATGGTATGGCTGGTGCTCTACAGATGTATAAGATCATCCAAAAATATTTTTAGGGCTGACCATTTTGTGTCCACGGTAACTCTTTTTTTATAACTTCGTAAGAGGAGCTCCATAAATGTAAATATGCAATGGCGAGAATCAAACCTATACGCCTACGTGTCTCCTGAGCTATAGAAGCATCTCTTAATGTAAAAGGTTCTCAATACAAGATCTAAAAAACTTATAAGTCCAATTTAGAATTTGGTTACAGCAACGAAGTATAATAAAGCATAACAGGATATTTCATGCTTTGTAGCCTCGAAGACAACATGAAAGAGATCTAAAATTAGCGCATATATATTTGTTGTCAGGTCCTTAGCTAGATATTATAAAAAGAGTTCTGTAAATCATTTTCTATTCATTTCCAAGTGGTAATGTCTGCTATGTGAATCGATTTCGCCAACTGGTAACGAACGACGTCAAAAAACTACGATCAGCGGAATCCGTCGTCAGTAAGCGTTCTCAACTCCCTTCCTTCATCTTACTATACTACCATCATGCACTTGCAGTACATCCTCACGAAGACATACGGGAGCCATATTCGCTTCGCTGAACGACATCTGATTAGCATAATGGGTTCCACAATACTCACCGTAGTGAACGTCTCGCTACGATGTACAAATTTTGCAACCTAGGAAGCAGATAAGGGAAAGCAAAGGTGATAGAATAGTACAAGGAAAATCGACAGTCCACCAAGCGTAAACGCAATGGAGGTGTACAGTTTGCATGATTTAGCAAACAGTATAATCGTCAACATCGTTGGAAACATCACCATTATCATCATCACAATCATCACCAGCGTCATCACAATGATCATTATCATGATGCATCAATAGTAGCAGCAACATTACCGTCATTGGTATCTGTAGAAGAACAGCTAACAATAAAGAAAAGAAACCTTAAATTTTAACGTGTCTAGTTGGCTAAGATGAAGAGATATGGGCTACATTAAAAGAACTTGGGTAATATCGTGGTTTGGGTAAAGCGCTCGTAAGAGTGAACTTTGTGGCACCATGCGGTTATATATAAGAAGAATGGCAACCCAGACATTCTGGATTTAGTCTAGCAAAAACACCAAAGCTACACTTTGTGTGTAAGCTGCTGCAAGGTAGGCGACCCAGCCACTTATTGCATTAACTTTGTCTAAATGCAGAGTAACATAATGACAATGCAGTCGTGTCATAGAAGCTTGGTTTGTTAAAAAAAGATGCGTTTAGTTTATAGCGATGCGTCTCAATGTCCGGTGGATTTTCTTTAGAAATAGAGGATGATCTTTTTTAAAAGCTCGCGCTTATACATTTAATTCTGTTCAGACTATAAGCTGCTTTTATCTTCTTTCCTTTATATATTCCCTTGTTATTGTAGGAGATAGAGCTTACATCAGCAGACCAGCATCTTATCGAACTTGGCCTAATGGTGCTTCTTCTTGTAATTCCTTTTAGTGGAGGATAAATAAGTAGCTTTGGAGTGAGACTAAATTAAGCTAAGAATTGGGGAAAATTTTTTTTTGACAGAGCGTTCTTCGGAGAGGTTATCGCGCATTTCGTTTCAGACGAAGGTATCAACTATGTTATATTAACTTGGACAGTCGGTGTGGGCCCGCATTCATGAACCTCTCCCAAACCTATGTTCTGTACTATTTGAAAGTAAATCTAAACTAATCTTGCGAGCCATATTCAATTCTGCCCTTCTTTCAGTTGCAAATCTAGTTGTGTTTCTCTTATTGAAATAGACGCTAACCTTTTTACTATTTGGAATCAACTGTAAATCTTCTATATCACAATCGAAATGTTGCATGTTGCGTTTCCGTGACATTGATTTCTTGACAGCAACTCCCTTAATTAACATTTTAAAAAGTGTTATGCTCTTTTTTATTGCGGCTGTTTTAAAACCGCATAAAACCATGATTTATTTTGGTATAAACTGAGATTCGAAAAATGATGTTTCAAGGCGCAAAGATGGTCTTCCTGCAAACCTATTCGTTTATCTACTTGTCCAATGATAATCAACTATTAAGACAGCACTGCAGAAAACAACATCACGGTTCTTCAAAAAAATTCAGAGAACATAGAGTGCGCATATTAATTGCCGCGGTGAAGGAATATCAAGAGCGCTCGCTCATCAAACCTAATTTCAGCTGAAACACAATAATGTCGTGATGTTTATATATTGATGTACATTAATATCAGGTCGCCCGGCAGTTTAGTCCGCTTTGACTATAACTCGCACTTCCTACAATTTATTAAAATTGGTACCAATCGTGCTATTGACGAAACGTATGTTGGGGGCATTATTGCTAAAGTGTTAGTGTCAGATTTAAAAGATAACTGTGAGAGCATTTATGCCCTCTCAACGCCCTGCAACACCAAATTTAGTTAACATTTGTGCTTAGCGATAAGTGTAAAACGACCATTTGTTCTATCCTTTACTAAAAGCCTACATTAGTTATTAGTGTATGGTATAATATAATTATGCTGCATTGAGGGTATAAGAAACAAACGCGGGGAAGCCATCCAAAAAAATGTTCTTATTTTTGTCACTGGGGACACAGTTCATATACCATGCTGTGAATATTGGTCCGTGGAATGTGGTGTCTCTTATAGCCTTTTCTACTATACAGTTAACAACATTGGTAAATAGCTGTAAAATTATAACTGTTCCATCTAAGAACCCATCGGATCACAAATAAAATTTAGAACTTGTGTTCTATGATTTCATAGCCTATCGACTCCGGAAAATGAATTTTGCCATTGCTGTTTAAAATAAAGCGGTCGGAACAGCAAGAATTGGCGCATTCATTTAGGCTCATTAGACTATTTGCATACGTTTATTAACGCTTATATCACGTGACATAAGAATTCTGTTTTGTTTCGTTAAATAACTGATTGCGGATAGACTAAATACTTGCAAAAGCCTCCTCAAATTATCAGTATTATTATGCCCAACCTGAAAAACCAGTTTATGTATTTTACGTTTGTTTAGACTAGCAGGCCGTACTCGATGCTACGTGACTGCATATTTACGAGCAATACGTTTAGCAAAGGCAAGATAAAAACGTGTTTTGTATGTAAACAAGATCCACTTCCTTCGAGGCAAGGCCAATCGGCCACCTAGCTCTATAAATTTTCGGCTGAAGACAGAAAGGTACCATTGCATCATCCCCTCGATACTTTGAAATCATTGTTTTAAAAACCGTGCCAATAAGTGTTTGCAGAACCATTATGCTTCTTGTTTATTTATTCTGTTAATATATAGATACAAACATTGAACACTCACTTCAAATAAACACATACGTTGTAAAACAGTACTTTTTCAGCCAATTTGAGAATTAAATTATAAATAAAGGTGTATTCGCTTACTCACCACAGTTTTCTACAAAATGGTTTGCGGTTTAGATTATAACTGAAAAACTGCACTGCACGGCCCTCGCCATGTACACAATGTAGCTAAAATGTATTTAATATTATTATAACTTACATTTCTATTTATTATGCGTATAGCTATATTTGTTACAATTACTATCAGTTACAAAATTCAGACACAAAGAAACCAAAATGCAATGACGAATATTTTAGCTATGAAAATGAGTTTAAAGATAAGAACATAATTTGCAGAGCTGGTGATAATCTACGCAATTTTTTCAAACGGAAATAGTGAGTCCAGCCGACCAATTTATTTCGGTCTAATCCTCTGGTCTGCGAAAGCATTCCTATGTCACAAATGAACTTGATACCTTCCCTTAGCCAGTCTTAATATCTTACGTTAACCTTTTTATATAAACTGCCGAGTAACATCCAATTACCCAATACATTTTAACAATCATGGTAATTGTTGAGTTGGGGAGAGGGGCAATGGCGGAGTTTCTCTATGTTTGATTTATCACAGAAATATCAAACAGCAAAGACGAGGCGTAGCACTGTCACTGATATTTTCCCACCTAAGGATTACAGGAGAGAATCTCCTCTTTTTTTCCAGGTACTGCAAATTCGCTTATAAAATCAGGACCACATGGCTAGCGACCACATGACTAAACAAGTATCGGTGTAATTTAATTTAGAGTCAGTGGTGACTCATTCAAAAATTAACAACGAGCCTTTCTGTCTTGTTGTCGACTAGCTATTAAGTACACTGTTTCCGACTTGGTAGTTTTTCTTCCGAAAATAGCGAGTATAAAAAAGCCATCCCTATTTTTCAAAAGTAAACGGTTAAACATGAAGTATTATCTTGGTCGTAAGATATTTTCTTAGGTCTAATAAGAGTCACGAACAAAAGCTTGATATCTTTGAATGACCAGCATTTTATATGTTTCATTGATTGTCTAATGGCGCAAAATATGTAATTACCCATAAGGTACGTTGATTCCACAGTCTGTCATTGTTAGCCGTATTAACATTATTTAAACTTTATACCATTAATATGCAGATACTGATCACTTGATTATGTTATACAGATATCTTAAAACTACATAAAAGCTAAAAGTTCTAGGTGCGCTCAGAGTTTTATTTTCAATACATAGCAGAATTTTCGCTGAATAAGATGTTCACTTTGCACAGACGTACCTGAGTTTCTCGGTGCTTAATTTATGCGACATCCTAACGTCGATGCTGTTATTCATTTCATATTTGCCTAGCATAAATCTTTGGTAACAGAAAGTTGAAGGAGAAACCAGCATGAGAAAGTACAAGACCAAGATCGGAAAACTTGATGACACGACAGTCCAGTAGCGAATCTTATACTGGCTCATTATGTGATCTAACGCAAGTATGAGGCCTTGTCGTTACAGCCAAATATCTGCGTAAGGCAGGGTGTCCTGGTCTTCATAAAATAATTTACTGAGGTTTGTATTTTATATTCAACCTAACCATTTCCTAAGTTATCCACGTTTATAACTCTATTAAGGCTGCTGCAAAATGGAAGGGTATATCCACAAAAGAGGGCTATGGGCCCGCTCTGCTTTTTAAATTTTGCAGTTAGAGAAAGCAAGTTGAAAATTCCGGGCTACATTGCCATACACTTGTTGTTCTAATTGCATAGTTATGGTTCTTTTGCTTCATAAAGCACAAGGAAGACAGTTCTGCTTATTATGGGTTTATTCGCCTGACCGCCTTGGGCTTTGTATTGGAAGCATATTTTATCACATATCTATAAAATGTGTCTAAGTACGTTATTTCTTAAATACGTAATCTCTAGTGCTTTTTCTGATGGAATACAAAATTTTTGTATATTCAAACTAGGGACATTGGAAGCCAACATCATAGGTATTAGATGCCTGTACATACCTCCCTCTGAAGTAGGACAATAGTCATCTAATATTTATCATAATCGGTCCTATTATATCATTGGCGAACCATAAAGGACCGGCAGCCTATTAGTGTTGCTATTTGCTACGGTTTCGCACAAACGCAGTATTTCATTAATTAGTAACGTTTGATGCACCCCTCTCTACTTATGAATTGTTTATTAATGTGTTTCATTCAGCAGAATGTCTGATAAGCGACAATTATCGTTTTCATATGCATTTCGGGAACTAAACACGTTCGCATCGACATCGCCAAATTGTGTATAATAATAATTTGGTTATTCCAAGTTTGATTTATTCTGATTTCTTGCAAATCCAATAAGGGTATTGATTTTAGTGGAACTGTCACACATACGAGTATAGTGGTGGTTATCTTAAAGCATTATCTTGAAGTGAAAGGAAGCAGTACTAGCTCAAGAATGTGTTCAATCCATTACCAATTCTCGAAAACTTAAATTTGATTGTTTTTTGGGTCATTTTCTCTAAAACCTATGCTTGAACCTGCACATTTCAAAAATCATTGCGTCCTCAATTCACCTGTTCATTGATTTTGCTACATCTGATGTATTATCACGTAACTATTGATATCGTTTTCAGCTTGTCTGTGCTACTACATTTTATTCCTCTATCTGTAACGGAAGTTGGAATTTTAACGGAGCGGAAGTAAACAGGTCAATGCGTCACGACGCTCAAATGTTTCCTACAAACTCATCAGAGGGCTGTTTTCATCGGAATGGTAGACGCCGAGGTGCTACAGAGCTAACCCTATCGCGGGCAATATTTTAGTGAGTTCTCCATCCACGCGTTCAGGCTTCTTAAGCTACAGTGTCCAGTGAATGGCGCGCTTGGAATCAGCAAAAAGGGTACCGAACATCCAAAGGTGTTACCAAATTTTTATCTAATGTTTGCTTCCTCTTCGTCGAGTCATCTCTACGTTTCTCCCACTGCGTGAAAACTGCATGTTACCATAACTTCTATAACTATCACCTATATGTATGTTGTCGTATCTCATACGCTAACCTGCTCAGTTTTATCTGTTTACATAAATTACCACCTTTTATTCCACTGTGAGGTCCTCGCCCCGATGCGCCCATTGTCGGATCCCTTGTTATCATAACACCACCAACAAGATTAATGTTTTATTCAGCTCTACACTTGCAAGATGTCTAGAGTTTGTTTTCAAACGTGCATTGAAATAGTTTCCTAAAAGAATTCATAAATTTTGCTTCTGCAATAGGTGAGACAGGGGAGCAAAATCTAATTTCAAATAAAGAAAAAAGACTAATTCGACTTCAGATAGGAGGCCTATATTTTCAGAACTGGACAAGATTCTACAAACAAGAACAACCAAAGACTGTGTGATCATATATATATATGTTTAACAGCACTCCAGGAGGGCGAAAACGCGTTCAGCTCGATGAATTAGAAGCTTATCATAAAAGTGAGGTAAAAAACGTGTATTTCATAGCTCAAATGCATCATAACGATTTGACTGGCTCACAAGAAACTCCACCTCGACGATACTCGGAGATGAAGTCAATGCGGGCGTTTCGCGTCGGTCCATTCTCGGACAAACAAAATTGAACCTCGCGTTATTTGTGGGTAAGACCTACACAGCGCTGGACAGTGTTATGGAAGCACAAGAACCGCATGGAACTAGTGCCGATAAAGGCAGAGGAAAGCTTCCTGTGTCCAAACTCCTTTTCATTAGGAAAAAGCTGTGCGGAAAATTTTACACTTACATCTAAGTATTCCATATTTTTTGTAGCAAGAAATTCATGTAGTTGTAATGTAGATAGGACAAGGACTAACTAAAACGCCAGAAAAAAAACATAAAAAGAGCGACGCTTGCTCCAGAGAGGTGCTGGCAGAATTCGTGGACTTCATTTCCTATACGGCTCCAAAATCTGGTTGACGGCGATGGGATTGAAAAAGCTAAAATCGTACTGCAGCAGGCGCGGAGTGTGCTTGACATCAGTTTTTATGAAGCTCATCAATTTGTCCCCACTACGGTGGATACCGTATTGAGACGTTTTATGGTACCTGGTCAGTAGAGAGAGAAAGAAAGCTCAAATAGATCCTGATGAGAAGTTTATGAAAATTCGACCAAATCTTCAAATTTAAAACAAATACGAATGAAATTGTGGCTTAAAATTCTACATCTGAACCAAGACCTATAACCGCTTCGATATTTATTGATCCATGGGGACTTCATGAATTAGATAACCGGCGAACAAAGCCATTTATATTAAATTAAGCCTACAAGAGCTCCAAATATCAGGTCAACCTGTGCGACCAGGGCCAACTTGAATTTTCTCAAATTACAGACGCTGTGGTGCATTTATAAATTAATGTTCGTTTAGGGTTAAATTTGCATTGGCTTAAGTTTTTTTTATCTTTATTGACGTTATTTAGGGTTACGGATTAATTACGCGTTGATATTACTAGCAGAACCGGCGAAAGCTATTAGAATTAGTGACTTGGAAGTAGTGTACACGGATTTACATGCATTGTAAATACATACAAAATGCATACAACATGGAGGCATATGCGTTTCGTGAATCATGCTAATCTCATGGTGGATTAGTCTGATGTTTAGGTTCCTATTTAATTTTTATAGCACTAGTATTTCTAGGTTTTCTCTTCATTATGACACGTGATTTTTGCTTAATAAATGAGCTAGTCAGCTATTACATTATTATCCATAAGTCCTAAAATAGGTACTAATTATTAAAATAATGGTTAATCAAATGCAATTTTTACATGTTTTCTCTGCATTGGTTACTAGTTCGAGAGCTTAAACCTTCATGACACATCGAATCCAAGGTATTGTATAAAACAAATAAATTTTATACATAAGCTTTGTGTTATAACAGAACATAATATCTTTTTGACATCGGTTTTTTTTTGTATTTAATTGAATCTTCTGCCTTTCACTTCTAATACGGATGTTTTTGAAGGATCGTTGGGGTTTTAAGGGGGTTACTTCAAAATGAAGTATTGCACTCACTACGTAAAAGAACTTGATCTCATTTGATTGGCCACCACTGAATATACATTTTGTACATATTTGTATATCTTTGGTATATAATTTCAACTAGAAGCATTACAACAACTAATTTTAATATCTCTGTAATGCGTATACGTCAACTGATATAAATTTTATGCTTTAAATAGTTATTCATTACTGTTAAAATCATTTTCGCTTATCTTTTTCTGAAAATTAACACGTCTGCAAAATGACGGTTCCTTAAACAAATCTCACGTTTAACTGTTGAAAATGATTCTAGAAACAGAAGTAGTAAAACCCGCAAGAATTTTGAGAACGGGTAATATGAGAACTCATGGGGATATTCTTGAAACATATGTCGCTGACATCACCATGAAGGAATTGCACAGTACTGACTGAAATCAATATTAAAACAATCAAGTACCAATGAGACCTAGATTATACACTGACGCCTTTTTTTGTAATGCGACGGGGAAACGCTCACGCTAACGCTCGCCTCACAGCAAGGAAATTGTCAGGACTGTGTGGGACCTTCCTACTATACTAAAGCTTACGTCGCACCGGTTTTCACCCCCGCCCAGATTTTCTTTTAATAGTAGCACTATTCGCTACCACTTACGACTTAGAAATAGCTACGTGCTGCAGGTAGGAGTCACGGTAATCTGGCACCATATTTTGAATGGAGGTGTAATAAATATCGTATTGTTACACACTGTTGGGCTCTTGATTTCATTAACTCATCAAAAATATTACCTGCAGACCTTATAGAATGTGTTGGAAACCGATGGCTCATTTTTCTGTAATAAACGAATTTTGTGTCTGCGACTTTTCTATAATATACTAAGCCTCTATGATTTTAATACATCATCAATTCTAATTAAAGCCCATTTATTATTAGTATTAATGTTCCTATGTGGAGCGTTGATATTTCACGGTTGTAATTATTGTTAGCGGCCAGAGCTTACCGGCGACGCCAATTGAATAAATTAGTTTTGAAAACGAATATGGATCTTCAACGAGAAATTAAGATAAGGTTTGGTATCCTATCTATTCTCAAAATTCGTTTTTTTATGATTTACCATCATAGATACGCTACATAAAGCTGGCAAATATCTTGGCTCAATGCTAGGTCTATTGATCAACAACAGTAATACAACATCTATACCTTTCCTTCGACTCAGCAATCTCAAAGTTTTAAACGAATCATTTTATCCCTTAGAGAACGGTCGAGTTTAAAATGGCAAAAGAGACTTGCTTTTCACAAACATAAATCGTGTTGTATACAATATGTGAAGCGTGCAAGAAATGATATACTGGGAATTTTCTGAAGTACACCAATAATTTTAAACTAATTTTAAACTAAAACAAATATTTTAAACTAATGCTATTACCGCATGAGTAGTTCCATAATATAAACAGTTTGTTTTTTCTTACGTCACGGTGACAGGGAGGGATGCCTCTATACTCATGGGTTGAGTAATCGCTACTGGCAAAGCTTGATTTTGTTATAAAGCGTACCGAAACTGCTCGTTCACTATTTCTCAATACATTACAAAAGGTGCATCTAATGCCTTACGTGCTCCTTGAGCGCACTTGAAAAATTAGTTTGTGAAGTACAAAGACGGCTTGGATTCGGAGCACGCATGCGTCCGACATCAATTTTCAAACCATTTTTATTCAACACTTTCGGTAATTGTGTACATCGCGATGCCAATACGCGAACGCCTTTTCCGGATTATCAGAGTAGCAGATGTTGCAAATTGCTTAAAACGAAGACTGTGCGTTCGGGCGTGATGATGTATTTGCTTGACGCACGAGAAAGGTGCCACAGAGGCTTGTTTGTAAATGTACCGAAATGAAAGTAATTTGATGGAACTTATCAATAAAATAGGGATCAAATACGACTGCTGAGAAACAATTGCAAAAGCTTGCACACAATGTTCACCGCTTTGGAAGAACAAAATATTATTAAAGAGATAAACAGGGCTGATGGAGGATACAGAGCATGCATTTTGAAGTATTTCTATTAAAGTAAACAACTTCCACTTTATTTCTCAGCTTTCAATTTTATATACATGTTGATTGGTTTACTACTAACAAATTAAATCAAACATGTTAAAAATTATAATAGCAAAACCGCTGGGTATATTTTGTATGTATGACGACCAATTTTAGATAAATTATTGGCGCTCAAACTCCTCAAACTTTGAAACCCAATAAACTATTAGCTTCAACTGTAGTGAGAGAAAATATTTGCGTCAGATAGCTCTCTATTTTGAACATGGTAAAAGTTCTGCATGTGAAAATACGCCAAGAAAAATGTACTATTTAATTCTTTTTGCTTTTAAATTTAATAGATTTTTCCTATTGATCAGTTTTATTAAAAAAGAGTATAACAAATTAAGGTCAACATTTAAATTAACTTTTACTCTTTAGCAGACACAACATTAAATTGCTTATGTACCATTCCAACAAAAGTATGTCTGAAAATTAGGTACCGGTTTATGCACTGTGTGAACTGTTTTGGAGCAACGAACTTGCACACATTTGGAGGCATCAATTCTAGCTTCTTCGTTCCTAACACAAAAGGTTATAAAATGAACGAACAATAAAATTGAGGCGTAAAATTATTTCTAGTAAATCTAAATTAACCAGTCTACCTTGATATTATAATTTATCGTTATAGCAGTTGGCCGCGTTCTAAAGCGCTAATATGTATTTGCGTGCTCGTGGCCTGATAGGAAAATTTGAGCTAAATAAAATAGCATAAACTTTAATTAACTAAAAATTTACCTGGTTTTAAAATAAAAATGAGTATGTTTTTTGGTTTAAAATTTAGAAGTCTTAGCATCCAACATATAGGTTATTTTAGTAGGACCTTAAATGAGTTCAGATTTATTGAATCGTACAAACCTGCCGGATCTTCTCTATCTTCAGAGAACCCGTTCTTATAAAATTCAAAGCCTCAGTACTCTATTAACCGATATTCAGCATTTATGTGCGTAGTACGCTATTTAATGCTGTAATTTTGCATTCTGAAATCACTGTTCGTGTCGAGATTCCAAGATTATTTGCATAATGATAATGGTAATAATCCTTTGTTGGTAAATCTGACTTTATATAGACACGCCATCAAAGTAAGTGTAAATCAAAAACTACTAACATAATCTCTAAACATCATGAAATGAACGCTATAACGTACATGAGGGCACTACGCTCTTTTAGAGACAAATGACATTTAAACATTTTAGTCATCTGCTCAAAAGTCACAACTCACTGCGTTCTACACTTACAGCGGAAAGCGATTATTTAGAGGATGAACAGAGTGTTTGTTGCACATCAAGTCGCATTTTTTTTGTGGGGTTTCTTGTGTTCTTTGCCTTTGCGTCCTGTATCGAGCATCATCCCAAGATACTTGGGTTTTTTACTGATTTCGATTCGGTGCTCCGCTAGCGTCAGACCGGTTCCTCCGGTTCTTTTTCTGTCTGTTAGGTACAGTGATCAGGGACTTCATCAAACAAACAAGACAAACTAAAGCTGATGTCTTGCGAAGTGCGGATAATCTCGACAAACGTGACTTGCACGTACGCACTCTTGACACATGAGCGGGAGTAGGGTATGGGATGCGCCCGCCGGTTAACCTTTTGACCGAAGTTCCAAAAATAAGTTCCTAGGAAAGGTCACCATTTCATTGTAATTGGCTTTTCATCCAATTTTATTGTAACCATTTTACAGCTAGACTAGTACGACGGGATCGGACAAGAACTGCAGTAGCCTTTTGAGTAATTCTTTACGCAAGTACTTCATTAGGCAAAACCAGTAGCCATTGGCGAGCTTTGAAACCAAGATTTGCCTCTTGGTGGTACGGCAGGCAAGTAGGAGGTCGCGTGTTCGTACGACTTGGTGCTGCTACAATCACAGTAGCAGAAGAAGGTTCTAAAAGACATGGAGGAATTAAATACGAAGTTTCATTCTACATGCTCCAAAAGGTTTTTTTTTTTTAAATACAAGCATACATATTATAAATTGCGTTTTTCGGATATATGCGAAAAAGAAAAGTGTGCTTTTCCGGAAGCTTTTCACTTTGCAAGCGATATTCATACCATTCAAAATACTAATTGGGAGTATGTATATCCGCGGGCCTGCTGACTAAATCGAAGTGATGCTCTAAGAAACTTATTACTAAAAAGTTATTTCTCATGAACGTAATCTAACGTATGAGGAATCAATTGCGAATATCCTTGATAGAAACGTCTCAGGGCAAATGAGTAGCACTCTAGAAAAATCAAGAGATGCGTATAGCAAACTTGTATCGGCGAGGAATAAGTGAGTCACTTTCCACAAGAACTGCGGTATCATTTATAATGTACCTTATATTGTGAGTGTTTCATAGCATTAGTGATTATTTCTAAATACGGGAGTCATATTCAAGATACTAATGTAAACACTCTCAATATCCTTATTAAGGTAGTCTCCAATATTGGGATTCGCAGGTAGTTTTAAAATGTGCAAAAAGAAATCAGGGCCTGAAAACAATGAAAATCTATTATCGAATTTAAAACACTAAACCTTGTTAATTCTATTAAGTTGCGAAAAATTGGTTAGTATGCCAGCAACTTGAAATTTTTATTCGGTTTTACTAACTCACTGACCGTTCGCATTAGACTGCTCGATCAACTTTGCTATGATGATGGCCGTTCTTTATTCTCGGTACTGTTTCGGTATATTTAACAAGTCGATGGCTTTCAATTCCCCAGCAATTGCCGACGACTACGTTTGTAAAATGTACATGAGAGGTTGACGAAGACATTTATGCAACAAATAGGTGTCTCTCGAATACGGCAATGAACTAAGCACATTGGAAACCCCCAATGTATGCTTTAATTGTTTCGCCATCACGGTAAGGCTTAAGGGCAACAACGTCATGGTTTTTTTTAGAGTAATTAGCCCAAAGAAAACCGTTCTGGACCCTACGCTTGTACGAAATAGAGAACCTCACGCGTGGATCCACCCGTTATTTCTCCGCTAAGATACGCCTTGGACTTACCGGTGTTGAATCCTACGGAAGCACCAGGAGATGAAAAATCGGACCATGACGCGATCAGACGTTTTGAACAAAAGATTTATCTGAAGTACTTTTAGCTCGACAAGGTTATTTAGTCAAACGCAGTGCATGTAATTCTATAGATGCATATACACAGCTAAGTGATATTAAGCTGTATTAATTTCAAAGACATGGTTATTGGATATTGTGAGGAACAGGGAGTTATCTATGAATGATCGTTATCACGTATTTTGTAGAAACCGTGGTACTCATGGAAGTTTAGTCCACATTCTCGCTAAAACATACGTCAAATATTGTGCAGTAAAACATAGGGATGGCACTGATGTCATTGCCGTTGACATGTCACTGATCATAAACCTTACGATTTCTTTGCTGCTACTCACTAATCCTAATGATAATAAAGTGCGTCCAGGTTCTACAGATCAGAAAACTTTTTAAAATTATAATAGAGGACCATTTTACCATATTTTCGGGTGATTTGAATTTTCTGAATATCTTTTGGGATAACGTGCTATCTCCGACGGTCAATCGGTCGAGTCCTTTTTCTTTTACGTCTGTCTGAATATGGTCTAAACCAAATGAGAGATACAGCTGCCTGCGATACTGAAGACGACCAAGACTCACCTCTTGATCTGGTTTTAACGTCAGGCACTTCCATTATTGATGCACTCAAAATTACATCTTCGTTTTTTAAGGCTGATCATAAGACTGTCTTAATTGACGTTTTGTCCAAAACTAAAATCATGGAACGGGAGGCTAAGGCTTTGGACTTTTACAATGCCGACTATGAGGCAATCCAGGCTAACTTGTCGTGCGTTTCATAAAAGTCTTTCTTTACGAACTGTAATAACGTCCATACGATGTACAACCACTATCTCGGTTATTTTAATTTTCTTATGGAGATCTTTATACCTAAACGCGGAAAATGTGAAGGCAATCTTAAATTTCAGGAGCAGATTGATAGCCTCAAACAGATGATTAATCAATTGAGCCTCGATCCGCGCTCAATACTAAAAAAAGCTACATTGAAACGACTACAGAGAGAGCTACGTAATCGGTGCTTTCCGTTCGCAACCTCAAGAAATCCTTCCGTACTGGGCAACTGATTTGCAAGGAAAAGATTATTGATACTTTAGAGGTTAATGATGAGATCATTGCGTTTGACGTAAACAAAGCGAACTTGTTTTAGATGTTTATTACCTTAGTATTTGTCGCTTTTTGCCCTGCTCCTCGTTAGATGCTATGCATTTCAGCTCGAACGAATGCCTTTTACTTGCGTAACGAATGATGCAATGATTAAAAATTAATTTGCTGCCGAATATACGCCAACCCAACTTGCAGACATAGAACATAACTAGGCGTAGTTTAAGAATAAGAGCATAAACATTGATTGTCTTTACTATGACTTCTCAAAGGTCTTCGACCGCGTCAACCACGATTTGCTATTGAATAAGCCTTGTCGTTTAGGAACTGGCAGCACTACTGTGAGTGCAAAGTTATTTGTCCAATCGGAAAGTTAGATGTCCAATGGGAAATTTGCGTCAGAGTCAGCGAAACCCTTAGTTCCGCTGGTTCCTGCTTCTCGAAAGTTTCTCAGGGCTGTTGCGTTGGCCCACGGGCGTTTTATATATTATCTATTGAATCTGAGAAAAATATCGACGGTGAATATAACGTATGAATTAAGGTTGAAACGATTTTAAGTTATACGCACTCTTTGATATCTTAGTTGATAGGAAAATATTACCACTGGCCACAGATATAATCTTCAAGTTGATGTAAGATCCATGGTATAGCAATCTCTGTCCCGAAAAACGCATAATTCAGGCTTTGTCTACGACGTAAAGGGTCTAGCCATACTTTAATACACTGGCATGCGTAACCTAAGATCCTTACTGACTCCTCACCTAAATTTTGATGCAAGCATCATTCAAATGATCAAGTCAGCATATTCAATACTAAACACTGCTTTTTGTTTCTTTGTTGTCAAGAATCATGTTTTATGTACAGAAGCCCTGCTTTTTCTAAGTGTCTGTATTGCTCGGAGAATTGGAGATCATATTTTGGAAACATATTGACCCTACTCATTGCGTTTAAAGTTTTTTTATCAGACGGGTGGGTTGTCGCTGCGGTATTCCTCGTGACTCCACAAAGTTACGGCTTATCACAAAACAGGGTATAAGGGATTTAAGAACGTGCTCCAAATTGGGCAGGCTGGACATGATCGGTCATTTTTTCGTAAAAAGACACGACAATCTTCACAGTGGCCGAACCATAAACGCACTCGAGATCGCCAAAAATAGCATAGTCTATTATATCCTTTCGAGGAGAGTCGTCCACATGCTGCATAAACAACCAAAAAACATAATGTCTACGTCTTGTAAATAGGTAAACGGTACCCAACTACTTGTACAATAGTACTGCTATATATATATATATATATATATATATATATATTACACACGGCTTTAACCTCTCATATTTACGATCACCTATTGTGACCGATACGTTATAGTTTATTAATGTTGGCCGAATAACGGTCACCCTTGTGTGCAGATTATAAAATCGTAAATATAAGCATTGCCCTTTGACTAGCAATAAAGTTGTAGTTGACTAGAACATACAACCACCTTGTATACATAAAAAATAAAGTACTAAAATACAAAATAGGTAGTGTTTTTATATTTTTCTTTGTGCTTCAGTAAATTCTTTATGTGATACCTTTCGGATTTAGTTTCTGAACTGTTGACGAAATTTACGTAGACATATCAAGCAGTAGTCAAAAACAACTCATTTTCAGTGTGATAGGGAATGCTGCCCTCCACTAGTTCAATTTAACCGCTTTTTTATTAGCCGAAAAAACTGTAGAGTACTCAATTAACGTCAAACTGCAAACATACATCGCTTACGTTCTCGCTAACAAAAAAATAAAAAGCAAGAGGCTATATTGGCTCATGTGTAAAAACGACAAATCGCACCCATTCGGCAATTGTAATGAAAAAATACAAAAGTGAAGTGTACAAATAACTGCATAATGCGTATCATCATTAATACAATACAATCGCGGCTCACCAGCGGAGTAGCAGCACTCGCGAAGCCTAGGTCTTTTTAGTGACTCATACACATCATTTAAATGTGTTGCAGAAGTAGCAATTGAGTACATCCGAAGCTGCGATTTAGTTTGTTCTTATAAACAACACCGTCAGGTAATGAAATTATTTTAAAAGATGTTTTCGGAATTGGTTAGCTAGGATACTGATTAGGATAACGGTATTTCGCGACCTAGAGTAACATATTTCAGGGGGAGGAAAACGTAAATTGCATAATGAATAAATGGTAGGCGAAAGCATTGCGAAGGTTAATTTGAGAACAAATTGTTTCTCAAAAATTGTTGGTCGGTGGGTGGACTTTCTTGACAATCTGTGACTGTGATCTGGAATAACATGTCCAGGAAAATTAAACTTCCCATTAAGTTGAAGGGGAGAGTCGCCAAATTAATAACATGTATTTAATTTACAGGAAATAAGTCAAACTGTTCAAAAAACGTTGGTAATCGAGACCCTTTGATGTCTACCAAATACTTTTTTAAGATCATTTAGAACAATCTTATTGCTGCTACTGATTGCCCAGTACCCGGCACCTCATATGCTGAGCTATAAATACAGGAAAGACAACAGCAGCATTATGTTGGCCAGTCTCAAGTCTCAGAAGAAATAAAGCGATCTCAAAGTTTACAAATAGTAAAAGTGATCGCATAGCATTTTTGTAAGAGAAACACAGATGGGTATAATACCCAGACATCTCGTGAGTCGTTAGGCTTAGACGGCAACATTTAAAAGCTAAAAACGTCGAAGCCGTTTCTCCCGAAAATTCCTTGTGAGAGGCGCAATGGGCTAGGTTCTACTCGTATTGATAGCCAGTCCAAACCGTTTAAAAATGTTTACAACGTGCTCCACCCCCGATACAGCTCCGTGATTTTCGAAGCCCACTCCCGAAGGGCGGGCGCGAAAAATGAATTGGTGTCATCCGTGTAAGAAGCGGCCATTTAGGATCCTCCATAGAAAATCCTAACGAAACATGAACAGGACAGACCTCTGAGAGATTTTGATGCTTATTATTGGTCATGCCTTGATGCTGCCGGCCACAACTACCTTTTCCTATCGGAATAATATGTAGGAACTTATATGGCAACATGCGAAGAGCAACCAAGGTAGTCAAGCATTCAAACGAAAAGAGATCTAGCTTTCAACAAGTCGCTCGACGTCACTCTAGAGCGAAGTTGCTGTCCGCGATAGCGTGAGCCATTTCCTCCACAATTTAATATAACGCGACCGGTGAAATTCATGCTGGCAAGGTGGGTTGAAGTTTACCGAATCAAAGCGCTTCCTAAGTTAGGGGACATAGCCGGCCTCAAAGCAGTCTTAATTTAGAAGGATACCCTATCAGCGAGTTATATCGATAGTTTGACGGGATCTTCGCGTTACCATTGTTTTCAAATAGCAGGAAGATGGATTTACAGTTTGTTTGAGATTACTTCGACCTTAAGACATAAGGTAAATACATATGACACGAACATTGCTTACTTCGCTTGACAAAATACTCCGTTTATATTTCAAAGCATTTTCATACTCTTTCAAGTACGGCGCTCATAGAAGAGATTTTAACGGATCTTTATTTTGATAGAAAATGAGATGTGTTTACGTACCACCCGGCCATTCTATTAATAATAGCTTATGGCACATAAAGACAACCATCAAAATCATATACAGCATACGCTAATGGTAGGCATATTCATATTACAACAATATTCATGATATTCGTTTAAACATTGATTTTCGGTGTTAATTTCTACGGTTATACAAAACCGCAAATGTTCATATCAAATAATAGTATGTCTATGTGTGTATTTGTGTAATAACACGTAATTTATGTTGGATCAGTTACAGGCGCTAATGGCAAACATCACTCTACGAAATTTATAGCTATAATATGATAAATTTAGTCTAGTTCTTTGAACGAGTCAATGGTGGCCTTATCTTGAAATCTTTGAAAAGCCGTAAACGTTTCAGCACATAAACGCACAGACCGTCTTTTTAATATGTTTCAGGTTAATTTTTGTATACTTGAATGTTTCTTGACGCACTTTATCCGTAGAGGTTACTTGTCTCACGTTGTCATGTGGCGAATAACTATGAAGATGCCTATATTTTATGTTGTTTTATATTTTGCTGTTTTATATAAAGCTGTTCTATATTTTGCCAAAACTTTAGCGACGGAAGTGTCCTCATAAAGATGCATCAACTGGTCCAGCTGAGTTTATTAACTGACTTGATCGAGCTTTGTTTATTTTTTAGTATTACACTTTTTTTACATATCGCTGCCAGAACATTTTCTTGGACAGCTTTTTTGTAACGTTAACTTTTTTGTTAGGAACTCCTGGTCACAACGAAAACGCTTGTGTTGCGTAGTCATATGATCGACTAACAGATTGGTACGCATTTTAACTAGCCCGCTCCGCTAACCATGCGGGCACGATACTCCACGAGACGGTCTGTTATTTTATGCTCGTTTTTACGTAGTGCATCTAGATGAAAACAGTTCTTACGCTGATTAGACAATACTGGAAATTATAGTGTTGGCCTGGGTTGCTAAAATGCCTAATATTAAAGTTAATGATACTTTCCATTCGAATCTTGTAAATGACACATTGTATAACCTTAAATGCTCGATAGAATAAAAGCGGTTTTGGACTTGAAATGTGGGAGTCTGCAAAAAGTATTTGTTTATTTACTAATAAAGGACTAAAAAAGGAATAAAAAACGTCGTCTTAACCGCGATCGAATATAATCTTATCCTACTGCCGGAATTATCGCACGTAGTTAGCGACTGTCTTTGGCCATGCTCCTCACTTTTCAGCAGTTTCAGCAGTAGGCATTAATAATGACGAGCAAAAGTATTTGCCATGAGAGTTTAATTCTTTCTTTTTTTCAGCCAGTTTTTCCAACAAGATTGCTTCGGTTTGCTGTCCCTGTCCTACTCTTGCCTATTTCCGCAGATGTAGTTTGCGAGGCCTTCGATATTATTGTTAAGCGCTTTCCTAAGTTTTTGGTTCACAATAGTCTTTCTTGTGGCGTAAATTTATGTACCTGTATGACCTGTAATTTGAGGTGTCCCCTTGTCCTAAAAACCAATACATTTAGGAAGTAGATTGAGCCTTTCTGATGCGTGGCAGATACAATTAGAGATTCCCGTTGCCATTAAATTTGGGTGAGAAGGAAAATTTCCCGACTCCTATCTACACCCATCTAGCAATATTCGCGGTGATGTCTCGAACTGTTGCTGCGGGATAGTTCCATAGAATCGTACCGCATTACAACTACCGGCTGGGTATAATACACCTATTTTTCGGTCTTCATCGTAGCCGCATCCTCCAGAAGGGCGTTCCAGAACCTTATCTGTAGGTGCCACGTAGGTATGAGACAGAACTAGCAACGCCATAGTTCTGAATGTACGGTACAATTTTATAGGACGGACACTCTGCACCTCCTGGAGGAGGCGTATAATCACCTCCTGCAACTGTTTTGGAGCCGCTTAGGTTTCGTAACGACCGTACGGTTTACATCGTTTTGTCTTCGCCTTTGTTGCTGCTTGGCAAAAGCGCAGTGCTCCGTACGTTGCAGTCTAGATAAATGCCTGGACAGAAAAAGGCATGTTTCTATGGGGCACATGATCCAGAACACGTACTTTTGGGAAAAAACCAGATGCCCTACTAGGCTGTTCCGAGGAAACAGGATTCCCTCCGGTTGTTCTTTTCCTGAAAAAAGAAGGTTCATAATCGGCCCCCTTACCTCGCTAAGCCCAGTATATTCGGGTACCTTTTTTGAAGATCTTATTGTATTTGCTGCAATTCGGCATGTTTCGCTCTTGATGTACGTAATTTGTGTTCTGTTGGACTCAAACGGGAATCTCTGACTCGAAGCATCCGAAACACAGAAGGCTCCAGGATTTCTACAACGCTGTTTAGTTGAATGTAAATAACATATTAATAATGTTACAGTAATAATAAAGTTACAGTGATACGAAGGTGACAGGAAACAAGATGATAACAACTACAATTGCGGATCCGTTAAGTTAATGTCACCTTGCGCCTTGAACCATAAGAACATATCACAATTATTTCGGCCTATATTATTAAATGCACGAGTAGTCAGACATGCAAAAGGCTAAAAACATTAAAAACACCGTCGCCGGCAGTCATGCACAACAATTAGTTGTACATCAAAGCAAGTAAATGAGGCGCATTTTTATTCAAAAATGTTGTTTTAATTGCAATTCGAATAGTAATCTATCTATATATGCTATGCTACTCTACCCCTAATTTGCGTTAATCTGCATTGAGTTATAAATAAAAAGAAGTTGTCTTTTTCCATAGTGCGCTGAGATCACAGAAACGTCGAATGGTGTGCTTTTCTCCACCCATGAGAGTGCTCCCCTGAAATTATCGTATGTTCCCTCACTCGGAGAGGTGCTTAATTCCACGCAGAGGGACAGCTCCCTGTCACACATCTTTATTATAATCGACTTTTAGCAAGTGAGTTATAGGCATTCCATCTTCTGCTTTAATAATTTGCGCTTCAATGTTCGCTTATAGCAAAACGACAGATCAAATGTATTGACGGCATACGGTTAAGGTTTGTCATTTAGACTTCATGCATTGGGCAGTCCGTTGAATGAGCAATAAATGCACGTCACAATTGATTGTTTATATACGTAGATTAGTGAAGTTATTAGTCTTCTGCGAAAAAATAAACGAAAAATTTATCATTTTTGTCGCCTATAGGCTGACAAGACAAGTAATCGACAACAAAGGACTACGACACAGTAAAAATTAGAGTGAATTTTTACTAAATTATTGGTTTGTATAAATCCAGTTTCGATATAGAAGGTTCCAAATGGTAAGCCTGTTTGTCATCTTGTGCATTTTATTCATAAAAAAGCATAAAGTAATACCACTCATTTTCGAGCCCGAGACATAAGTGTGCGCCTCGCGACCCTCGCGGCCATGGGTTAAACCTTGCCGTTACACACTTGCATTTATGAGGTCCGTCTTGCAGTGGAGCCCGAAACCGATACCGCGGCTATGGAATATTGGCTAATGGTCAGCCCTGAAGAAACGCCTAATATAAGTTTGCATTTTCGTTTTCAACACGATCTTGTATACGGGCGCCAACGTGTTAGTAAGCCAAAGAAAGTACCTTCAACGCGTATCACACTTAATACACGACTTTCGCGTCACACATTTATTAGTCTATTGCTAACAGAAACGTAAAAATTTAGCCTTTTTGAAAGTTAGGTTTAAATTTTGTCACCTTGGGGATACATGTAGCCTACGTGCTAGCTGTTCTACGCTTTTCCGTGATACGCTATTATCTGGGATCATGATTATTTTAAGCGAGTCAAATTTTAAAAGTTAAAATCATTTATTTTGAGTGTTTTAACATATCTTTTACTTTTATGGACTCATAAAGCTCTATCACAAATATTTTTCATAGCTTTTGATCTACTAGACCCTGTAAAAACGCAGAGTGTGTGACGTAGAGTCTGCGCATTTCATTACTGGTCAATGGCTTATATGGTCCAAAAAAGCCGCCCAGTAATACTCTTTGATAATTGTACCGATATAGAGGCAAAAACCAAACTAATTCCTGACGAAAATAATGCTACCTCTATATATGTTTCTCGGTTATCAAAGACGTTTTTTGCTCGTATCATAAAATGTGTATATTGTGCAGGTTGTAATATGAGGAAATATTTACCTATTTAAAAATATCTGAGACACATACATACTTACAAAGCATTTCATTTTTCTGTTTATATGCCGTCACGGCTACTATCGCTTTAAAGTTCCAACCTTTTGACTAAACATAACTAAACTACAAAACCCAGCGCTTTCAGACATATGCACATCACCACGCGAAATTTCTTGACGGAGAAAACCGAGACACGAGCTTATGCGTCTGTTGACTCGCCAAATCGACAACGCTTGTCGATTTGTTGGCGTCTATCGGGAGTCGGGCGACTAAAATGTGGAAAATTGAGTATCAAATCATTGGTTATGTTAGTTTCCCTCAGAATGATGAAAGAAAGCAGTGGAAGAAAGAACGAAAACCGACCTTGAGGCCACCAATGGTTAGCCCATATTCAAGGTTTGCTGAAGTAGGCGCCGTTTGGTGCTAACGGGATGACTATTATTTCTTTGAGTACTGTTAGCGCTCACAACTACCCTTAGCCTCGACAAGCTCAGTTTGTCGTGAAATTGATGCCATTGCTTAGGAGACCTTGTTCTTGGTGGTTTAAAAAAGCAAGCGATTGCTATATCGATTATGGCGTTCACATTTATACATTGGATAGGGAGGACGACTATGTGAACGAAGTGAACTACACTGTGGGCCTTCAGATGCTAAGTTCTAATTATGAATAAGCGACTGTTGAGAAATGGCAGGTATTTGGCACAGTATTTGACAACAAAATTGGCAAATGACGTTAACGCCTTGCAATGTGTCCTGAACACTAACATGTTCGTAAAAATTCTCAAGCTCTATACCAGTGTACGCGAGCGCACGAATATAGCCGGGCAGCCAAAAGGTAATGGATCATGCAATGGCAGACCATCCCGTTACAGCTCGTCTGGTGATAAACAACAACAACGACATCGTGATGGTATATATTTTTTTAATTTTATGTTTAGTTTCTTCTGCCGCGACGTCTCTTACGTCCGTTCAAATGTACTATCGATATCTTATACGAGCAACGCTGTACATTGTTGGACAAAATGAATTCGTGTCATATTTATCACTGGTGGCGATACTGAAGCTGTACCGGGTGCGTGGAGTCAAAAGGTAGCATGCGCTTCTCTAGATTCCAGTATGATTCAATGCATCGATTGAGACATCTTTGTGGCAGGAATGGTAATGGGGCTGTGAGGCAGTCAGCTGCTCTTCAATCCCGTTCACGTCTGGTATCCGTTCGCGTCATATACGGCAGGAACGTCGTGTCAGTATGTGTTTCTTGCGGTATAGCCTACATTTAGCCAGAACATAGGATGGAGCGGAACGAATTAATCTCGTAACCTTTACACCCAAGAGGTCGGCATCGACCCGTCTAGTGAATTTACTAGAATCTTCAACAAAAACAAAGGATTCCGAGAGAGGCGCATTCATTTGCTGGCCGAACATTTAGTGGAAGTTTCGCCAACAACTTTCCATCATTACTCGTCAGAATAAACCAATATGACAAGATCGTTTTTTGAAAGCTTCCGAAGTACTCACCGACGAGCTTGTTATCCTGTAGACACGTTTGCCTGGGTTGTTGGTGGCCCACTAATACCGTTATCTCTTCACTCCAGAGTGGCAAAGATCCATGCAGTATGTTGTGCCGCCACGCTCTCCAAGCCTGCTCGTGATATCTAATGTCTATCGACATACACCGTTGATGCTAAAACCTCGCCATCATCAATCTTTTCTGCAGAGGACGAGGATACCGTGGAACAATTCGATGAAAATGTTGTCTGTGCCAGACAAGCGTGCACCGCCTCGCTGTTAAAGTCTTCTACGATTTCAAGAATACGAAAATCTACAGATTGTTTTGATCCGCCTAGCACATAAGCAACGAAGCCCCAATTTAAATTTAGCTTTAATTAACCTTCTCGTATATTTTCGCCCACATAGCATCACGCTTCCGACAGATATCACTAAAACTTACCTGACAATCAGCTTAGCAGGACAAAAGCGCCCCTTTGTCGATATTTATGCCAATTCAAACGTTTATTATGGCAGTAGGCTTCAGGCAGCTTTACTATTTAGAGAATTGAAGTTGCGGTTACAGTTTGTTTGTACTATACCTAAAAAATTTTTCTACACTCGCAGAATTTTGTTTTTGCAAAGGCGATGATCTCTGTCTTTCCACATACCATGCTGGCTGTCTCTTCTCATATTCAACGCCATGGTGAATCGCTAGGACACTTTCGACCCAATAGCTATGTTTTCCA
>MNPL01016734.1:101382-117027 GCA_002081605.1 Tropilaelaps mercedesae | reverse complement strand
TCTTACGAAGTAATGCAAAAACTGCTACCGTGGACGTTAAATGTTGGCTGATGGTCAGCTTTGAAAGTTGCATATGACCGTTTAATATTCTTTAAAGAAAGATTAGAACTACTTATAACATTAGTACCGTGGTCTTTCTTTCGCGTCAGTCATTCTAATATGATCCTTTATGCTTATTCATAAGAGAAAGGCTTTCGAGATTTGCATTTTTCTACAGCGAAAAGCTTAGATGATATACCATGTCTCATAAAAATGTTTATGATGTTTTAAAAGAATTGAAGAGCTCCTTAAAGAATTTGGTTTATTGGTATGTAGATACACAAATGCGCCGTACATGTGCAGCTTACATGCATGTGTACGTATATATCTACTGAACTCATATGTATGAGTTAAAAAAACTAAAATCAATTCGTAAACGCAATTTGTGTAGATCCTGGCACTACCCAAACGAATTATGAATGTAACATTCTTTATACATTGCATTAATAATGGTGAAAATAAGCTGTTGTATTTCTCAGTCAATTATATCATTCGTACATTATTCTCTAATCAGTAAGTTACTAACATTATATCAATTGAAAGAATGTCTCACCATTATCATTAGCTAAAATAGGCATAAACCACTCGTATAAAAGGTATCATCCTGCTTCGGATAAACTCAGGCATGAACGTTTCTTCTCTCGCATGTAAATTCCATGGGATGTAGTTACTATCCCATCACACGTAGCCATCAAGCGCGGGTGACAGCTGAACCATCAATTGTCTTCGGTCGACCAGACTAAGCGCAGAGAGTTTTTAGAGCCAGCCGAAGTGTCCATTGCCAATCCACAGAAGGTCTACTAAAACCTTGTCGTGTTTTATGACAACAGATAAGATGTCAGCAACGGAATGGCTAGGGTAGCTGCGGTTAGAAAGTTTCGTACAGATATTCTGAAACGTGTACACAACGATGCTGTCTAGTCAGCTGATCACTCAAGCAGACGCAAAAGGACTTCTATTTCTGTTTACTGCTTAGGTACTCCTATTCGTTTCTTCAACAATTTTTGATATCTGCACGTAATGAGGTGCTAGGCTCTGTGCGGGTAGGTAAATAAATAAATCAAAACATTTCTGATACTCTCATTGCTATGCTTTAATATGTTTTGATAGGACATAATGGCTTTTATTGTATTATAGTTCTTTGATATTATATATTATAAACATTAATTACAAATGTTTACATTTTTTATAAATGTAAATGGTATCAATTTTTAAATTTTTTGCTACCCTATTAAAACTAGCTTACGTTGACCTACTCACAAGCGGATTAGCGTTTTATGCTTATATTTGTCTTTCATCTTTTATTTTATAAATAAATAAAATGTTGTTCAAGAAAACCGTGCATATTTTTAAACTGATTTAGAATTAGGCTTATTCATCATTAAAAATTCCGTCGCCTAACGATACACTGTCATTGTGAAGTTAGTCAGCCCGTTACCATTCTACTTCCTTCTTTGCGCTCATTGCTATGTTTATGATATTCGTTATTCGTATCCACCCGTGGTGTGAAGCAATCATATCAGTATAAGACCTCTTACGTTGTGGGGGGAATAACGTTTGGTATGCAGGTGGTCGAATTTCGCAGAGTGGAATGCTGTCGATTCGACATTATTTTTAGTTCCAGGCCCTATACACAGTCGTAGCTAAGCAACTAGCCTTCTTTAACTGTGTATGTCTGAAAACACGCATTGTCCATGAGCATTTGCCTCACGTCATACGTCAACGCCTCATGCGGTTTGGCGGGAGCCCGAATGAGAATGGGCACCCATTTTCGTGTGCAAATCGGTTCAAAGTGTTCCTTTCCTATTTTTCCCTAAGTGTTCCCATTTTTTCAGTAACTGTAAAAAAATTAGAAAATCGGTCCGTTTCACTGTGGCCCGACACTCATTCATAAAGGCGCAAAAACAACCTACATTGAAATGTAATATTGTTGATACGTGGCCGCATTATCAGGCTAGCAACTGACACCAGAAGTCGCTATGCTCTGGTATCACTTTGTCACGATTTTTTCTTTATTAGTCACCACCGGAGCCCCGTTGTGTAATGTGTGATTTAGAAAAACGGTTCCCCTTCATCCATTTGGCCAGGCAAAATTCTAAGTGCCTTCTAGTTAGCTTCCTAGATGGTTTCATTTACTGGCTCAATATCGTGGTACGGTAGCTGAATGGGGCTTGAATATAAGAAGCTAGAATATAAGAAGGCGACTTTGACGGCCAGTAGAAAAGCAACCTTCGATAGAATCAATGTTAGTGGCAATCCAAAAAACATTCGTCGTTTTCGATCCTATCAGATTCCTGGAGAAGTTTAAGTTAACACAACTTGAAAGTTCTCTTCTGGTTCGTAACATAGCCCCACATATAACTGCTGAGTAACCTTTCAGCTGTTTCTGTCTTCAGGAATCTCCATTAAGCTAAGTACGATTAGAATCGGGCTCTATTTCGGGATGGACACAACGAAGTGGGCTTACAATAGACGGACACTACTCCTATTTCATTAGGTTATGTCATAGTAAAGGTAACGGCTTTGTTTGAGTATACCAAGCCATTCTCTAAATAATCAGGAACATTCCACAAGCGTTATGTTGAAGCGGTTATGACTATGCTCTATTTTATCAAGGATACTAGGAATTAACCATTCATCGCTTGGTAAGTTAATTGAGTTTTCGACAGACAGCCAATATTTTCTTTATTGTAAAAGCCGTCTATTTCTTCATTTGGTTAGTAAATAGGACTAGCCCACAGAGAGGCTGTTGTAGGACCTGCCCGCTATAACTGCTTCTCAAGTGTGCGTTTGTGCGAACTTCGCTGTGCCTCTATCCCTTTCTGTGTTTACACACCATTAAAGTGGCTATACGCTGCTGCCGAAGTGCACAGTTAAATATTCTATGAAAGTACTGCATCGTATGCGGACTTTACAGGGACATAGTTCGGAAGAACCCAGAAACTGTTCGAGAAAGAAGAAGAGCAAAACGCACGAGAACCCTTTGCCTGTAGTTCTATCTTTCTCTCGTTCCCTATACGTTCTCTACGTCGTCGTGTTGTTGTTAGTCCTGACCGTGGGCTCCGTACATTTATCGGTTATTCTTGTGCGTTGGAACAGCATTCTTCTTTCACTACTATTTATATGTTCTCAACGACTGGCAACAAGCAACGAACGAAATAACTGAGACGGCAGGCCCCAACAAATGATCATTGGGCCACTGAGTACCGGCAAAAACGGCGGCAATAGAGAAGTAAAGTGAAGAGTGGAAGTAGAGTGGGGATAGAATTCCCAACGAATGGAGTAGAATTTGGCATGCAATGTTTACTACATCTATCCTTCGTCGTCCCTACCTTTCAGCCCCCATACTATCCACTATGCAGTCATTGAACGGGGTCATTTAATAGCACCAGCTACGGCAATGTATAACTGCAGGGTCACAACAGCAGCCTGACTTAGAGTTTGTACCAATATAACATCTAAAAACCTCTGGTCCTATTATAGCACTATTCCATATTATGTTAAGTCACGAGGTCGCAAATACATCAAGCTTCCGTCCTCTCGTGACTAGCAAACAGCAATGGGAACGACAGAAGTGGCAGCGCGAGATATGGTATGCGAGCGAGTTGACCACATTCACGAATAGCATTTCTCTATTTTCCCTACTCAGTTATATTATGGCAAGATGAGAGATTAGCGTAGTTGGCTGATGATCAGCTCCGAAAAGACTTATTGAAGATATGCGTCTAAATATGGAATTAATATTTCAGTGAATGCTTCAGTGTTGAGTGGGTAAGTGTATAAAAAAGAAAATTCGGTTTATTATATTACGGGAACGAAGAACAAGGATACCTTCTTCATTTTCTATTCATCTATAAGACGAAACAATTATATTTTAATCTGGATATTTTCCAAATTCGTATGTACTATATGCGTGCAATTTATATACTTATAGAGATAAAAAGAAAAAAGGAAAGACTTAAGTCAACCGAAAAACAATCCCTTACTCCTAAAGTACACTATTTTTGGGTGGCGTTAGTCTGCACTCACGGGCGCAGTTGCAATGGCTTTGCTTTTAAGCGCCGCAGCGGCTACTGTCGAGATGAGCCCGGCCCGGCGGTATTACGTAGCAAACCTTGCCTTGAAGGTGAATGATTCTACCATGGCTAGTCGGCCAAAAGGTGGATGAACACAGTAGCATTATACAAGCACAACGGCTGTTTGAGTGTTCGAAAGACGAGGTCTGTGAGAAAAAAACTGGGCGTACGAAATAAAAGACCACTTTTCGTATATATATGTGTATATATATCCACTGTTGCGTTCCATGAAGTAAGAGGTTCAAGCTATGAGCTTTCGCTTTACAATAAATCAAATAAGGCGGTGTTTTCACTTGTTTGAAAATCTCGTATTATATGAGTTGTATATGTTTGTTTATAAAACTATTTTAATGAAGAATCTAATGACGAAATGTCGAAATTTAGCATATCCGGAATTCGCCGCGTCGATGATGACCGCGATGAAATGATAACTTTAGTGATTGAAATTACACGGTTTTTGTACCCAATTATTCACTGCTTTGTACATTTTGGATCGTGTATTTGAGATTTAGTCCATATTCTGGATATCGAATTTTGTAAAAATAAAACAACCCAAGTGATGCAATGAATTTACATCGAATCCAATCAACATTACTATTCTTTTAGTATCTTTTAGGAAAGCACCTCTGACATTTATAAATGTTATTAGCTGCAATAAGTTAAGGATGGAGTAGGAAGTAATGCATATCGGCACAAAAAGAACACGGTTCGTTGTAATAATAGAATATTAGCCACGTAGGCGAACATTATATTCATTATGAGAAAGTGGGGCGAATGTACAAAGCTAAGGTGCTTTAACTCTAGCTTATGACATTTTTCGAGTATAGAATTATCGTTAGGCCACTTAATGGTGTAATAATATGAAATTAATAATATATGAATAATATGAAATCAATGCATTTATTTTCATATTTATTATTTTTTACATGTGGCTATATAAAAACTTACATTTTCTTCTACATTCATATTTCAGCAACAATTTGGCAAAGAAAATTATTTACCGACAATATTATTACAGCAGTGCTTATGCAATATACTTCTTCCCTCTTCTTACCATAAAAAATATCCAAAGGGCAACAGGCGTATTGAATTGTATATTCAGATAGACCTCCTCTTTTTCCATAAATCTTTGAGTCTCCAGTCTCCGTTCTTCTCGAAAGTTATCAAAATGATCATATGTGCTGCATAATCACGTCCTCATCAACAGCAAACTAGTCTAATAACAAAGTGTCACCGAAAATATGGTACACTCATATCTTATCCAAGCTATGACCGTTTCCGTCATTCTTACATCCCACCGTCTACAGCCGGAACAGAGAAACCGGAGCAGAAAGAAGTTAGGAGCAGAGGTAGATCAAGGAATCAAGGTAGTCAGTAGAATCGTTTCCGCTTTGGCGAGTCTTTCCTCTTCTCGAAACCTCCTGGTTCCTCTCGCTGTTGTTCATCGGGCAGGCGAGCCAAAGGCCGATTGGTGTTGTACTTATAAGCTTTCGTGACGAAGATGCCACATAGCACATATCACCGAAGCAATATACATTGGCTACCAACTCTTCCAATCGGATATATGTATATATATATTGTGTGTGCGTAAATACATATAGTAGTTTAGAGGTCCGAAGGAGCTAAACTAGGTGAGGAGATGACAGATAAGGTCAATAGAGTAATTGCTTGTTTCGTTCGTGTGTGGACGAAGGTGGTAGTTAGTGGGCATCAACGTTGTGCTGGCGAAGAAGCTCTGATGCTGGTGGAGATATGCTTGATCTTGGGATCGTCCTACTGAGTGCAGTACATGTAATACCGACATTGGCATTAACATATTTACTAAGTAGAGTCCACAGCCACGGGAGAACAACTTCACACCTTCCGGACCGCCAGACTCAAGCAATAGTATGCATATGTAATAATATATGTACACCGATGCTTGGATGCACACGGCATCCCTACTTTTAAGATACGACTACTTTGGTATTCTTTGCAAGCCTTATTCTGATTAGGAACATGCTATATTTTAACAATACTAGATGAGCCACCCTGAGCCTACAGATCACTGCACTGTTCGATCAGCCCTTTAAATATTGTGACCGCAAAATGTCCGTACAATCATCAGGTATTCAATCATTTTCGTTCTTATTTTCGACTTACTATTACACTTGTTCCTTATTTTTTCAATACATTGCAAAAAATTTTATATTGAAAACGCTTTTACTTGGCTTATCATTGTTTTTTTCGTAAAGACCTTATTGAAAAAGTGATGTTGTCTCTCTAATTTTGTTATGTTGTGCCGCTTGGTTCGAAAAGATGTGACCGATGATGCAAACACGTTTGAAAAAAAGTAATATCAAAGAATAATGCAAAAGCATATTTCATTTAAAGTAAAAAATAGGGAAGGCATTCCTGTGGGCGTCACGTATAGCTAAAAAGGAAATCTGCGACAATTCCTGTTGTTTTAAGCAACTTTTAAATTGTATCATTTTTTGCTTATTCAGTATCTCTTCTGTCGAGTGCGTGTCACCACTGCTCTGTATTATATAATTTAGTCGTATTTGTTTAAAAGACATTACATTGCAAATATCGCATATTATGCAAAGCCAATCTGATATTTTTCATTTTCAGGTACTGTACCCTAATAGGGCAGCTGGTCCTGATAAAGTCAGGAACGAAAACCTGAAGGACGCCATCCTGACCCCTTGTTGGACGATGCTTTTCAACGAGTACCTCAACACAGAATCCTCTCCCTCAAAATGGCTCGAAGCCATACTTTTTGTTATTCCTAAAGGTGAATGGAGACCTAACGCAGCCATATTTATGAGGCCTAACCAAGAAACGTCCTCTACAGGTTTTTGTCTTTTCTGCTCGGAACTGCTGGACGACATTAAGTAGGCTTTGGCTAAGCCATCGTACCCATTTGTCGCATTATTTATCGATTTCAAGGCGGCCTTTGACTCTGCCTCGCTAATCACATTGGTGGAGATTTCGGCACGGAAGGGAGTTCCCTTCAATATACTAGACGTGCTGATAGTCGTCCTATAGGAGAACACAACCAGAATCAACGATGGAGTTGCGTAGCTTCCCCCTTCTTTCAAACAGCCGGAGTGGAACAGAGAGACAACCTCAGCCCACTATTGTTCTCAGTTCTACTCAAGGATTTACCTCAGACTACTCTAACAAATAGAGGCACCTGCTTAGTGGCTCACATCACGGAACGATGTCGAAAGACGCTGTCTGCGATGGCGATGGTAAAGAAGCCTTCATTTCCTATTTATCTCTCAACTGTTCTGCGTCTGTTTGATTTAAAAGTCGCGCCGATGGCTCCATACGAAGAGGACATAATTTGGAAGGACCTGCACCAGGCAAACCTCGAGCTTTTACGTCTCCTGAAGGCATCCTACCTCAAGTGTGTTCTGGTCTTACACCATGCGACTCAGAACACGCTCATATATCTTACGGACTCTCCACTCTTAGTTGCAAAGCTCAGGAGTCGCTTTGACCTTCCTTCAACTTCCACCTATAACGAAGTGCCCTCGTCCTATGAAAGAAAATTTGCAGATATCGATTCGAGTTTCCTAACCACTAATGCAATGAGCGTTGTAAAGCTGTCTAGCATTATCTACCGTTTAAATAAAATTTAAAGGCAAAAATAATCTAACATCTTTGTTCTCATGTACTCATCTAGTTATAACAATCGCTAGGCGTTGTTATGCCTCTTAATAGATAGAATGTAACAAAACGTTGTACAGCTACCGATAGCAGATAGCATACAGCGACTTGAAATATTCCTTTTAGTTAATCAAGAAATAGCAATTTGTAAGCACGCACCAAATATTTTTTCATTCAACATATGGTGCTACCACTTAAGAACGCAGCCATTCGTATATGTATTCAACGGCAGTCGCTCAAAACCCTTTGCAGATAAACGGTGAAGAAGTGCAATACGTATAGTGAATTGATAATTCTATTTATAGGTTTTTTGCTGCTAAATAAATCGGAACTCCGTTTCCCTAGAGGCGACGAACTAACAATAATGACACCAATGATTTATACTTTTTCTACTCCTGATGAGGTTCCTTTTTTTAGCGTTCATGCAGGAATTCTTTTTAATTTTGTTTTGGAATCTCTGGCCTATCATCTACACGCAAACGTACATACGAGCAAGCAATGAAGCGCAAATACCGCTGTAATTGAGCCAAAAACCCACCAAGATTAGTCATTATGCTGGTGTGGAACTACTGTTGCAAAGATATCTCCTGGCTCAATTGCCGGATTTTGGTCTGCTGCAGAATACAGCACAATTATTGTTGAAAATGTTGATAGCATTAGAATGTCACATCCTATGAGCCTACAAAAAGATGGTAGCAGTCTGGCGCTTATAAATAGTCACTTTTAGACTTGAAGACCGCCAATCGACTCTGATGTTTTAATAATTCGATGTATATTTTACTTTTAGGAGTTTAGTATGCGCTAAAGTCTGAATATACATTTAATAGGTAGTTTGCTTATCTTAACCAAGTAAATCTTCGACGAGTTCCGCATTGTTCAAGCATCTCGAATGGGTAACCTTACGATCGGGGTACATTTGATAGAGACCTCAATTTGAAAACGTTTTCATTATTGTTAAAAAACAGATAATAATAATAATAATACTTTTAAAAGTATTATAATAGAGGTCAGGAAGCGCAAATGCCACTTTAGACGTCTCTGGCTATCTGCTACCATTTGTATTCACCTAAATTAAACAAATATATACACCTTTTAAAGTTACGAATGCAATTCCTTCTTATAAAAAATGAAAATGAAAGAGTGAAGCTTATCAACATTGGATATTTTATACTAATTAGTGAAATCGTAACAGATGCTGACGGCCTGTATCTTCACGGGACAAAAAAGTCCAGCTACAGTAAAATGAATTAGTTGGTTTTAAATTGCACGCTACCTGACGTATTCCAAGCAGCTGAAAATACGTAGTAAGCACTTCAGCCTATTAGGAAGTAGATGCGAGGAAAGTTGCAACCATATCCGTCATTCAAGACCATAAATTGTGCACGTTTATTGTCTATTCTTTCGATAAGGACGCTTGCTATAATCACGGTACTCCTAATTTGCCTGGAAGTAATCCCGTATGTCATATCATTATCGACTGCCAATTGGAATTTGGAAACGACCCTTCGCCATTGGTAGAGCTCCTTCGACATTCCATCATTCGTTTCGATCTTCAAGTTTGGGCGTTACACGAGTGGGCCTGGTTGGTGGCCCACCTCAACCTCTAAAGAGGCGAAGACGTAGTGGCTCGTGAAAGGTCTTGCTCATTGAAATTTGCGCACAGCTGCCTGGAGATGGCTTGAGGCTGCTACACATGCTCCCGTTCACAGTCGATTATGCTCCGTACTCGCGGCGCGCTGCCATAATCGAGTCTCGTCGTTGTAACACTGGCGGTCTCCTGCAGCTACCGGCCCCCGTATATAGTAATCAGGACATCGCGTACAGAGTATTCGCCTATTGCATGCGCGCATGTTTGGTCAGCTAACCATTGAGGAAAACTTGGCGGCAATACCTACGCCATTCTGCGCCACGCTTCCTTTCTTGTAATCTGCCAGTTCGAGACTGCTGCCAGTTAGCTTCCATCGGTCTATCCAGGAAATTAACCGCTCCTTCGGGCTCTGAGGGTAGTTCCAGCGACACTAGCAGCGACGGTAGCAACGCTAGCTCGTAATTGAGTGATACAGAGAAGGGAAATTTGATCAAGAAAGATGACCAGTCGACCATACAAGTATTCCTTCTTCGGCAACCTTGCTGAAACGCTGTCCGCCCCTTTGCAGAAAAGGGAAGCTTTGCGATGGCTTCGGCGAGCTGACTAGCATGATGAGTGGAAGCTAGCTTCCGTTGGTTAACGAAAGAACGATAAGAATGTGTGGTTGGCCTCACCCACGACCCTTGATCTGGTCGGTCACGCAGTTCCGCGCTACCTCAGGAACGAAGTACTGAGGGCCATATCGGCCCACGTTAACTACATCATCTTAGGAAGAATCGAGACAATAATAACACAATAATATTAGTAGTAGCATGGGTTGTCATGTATATATATATTCGGTAAAGAGAGTAGTTTCGAATTTTTTGACTTCTTGGGTTTCACATACGCGGTAAACAAACGCTTTATTATTATAGGACCGTTGAAACAAGACTCTAAGTAATTTGATGCAGAAAAGATGTGGTTTGGAAGGTACCCTATGCTAATAAAGCGGCATACGAGAATTTATTTTCTTATAAGCCGGAAAATCTTTTAACTTTCCATTTTATCAACACTTCAGAAACTATAACTTTTGCTGTAAGGGTAAAATTTTAACACTGAACGATTTTTTAACAACGTAAGAATTCGACCCTATTTTTTGCAAAAACAAGAGCACAATTTTAGCAGTAAAAATCTACATACGACTTATTTGTAATATTATGGTGTCGTATTTTTACTTGAGCCAGTTGCTAAAAAAATTGGCAAATTAGCACTCGACGTAGACCCAAACCTTTAATTGTTAGCCAAGGGTATACAGTATAGTTTTCTTGAAACTGATCGATCTAATCTAGAAATACTCTTATACTATTTTCGCGAAACCTACATTTTAAAATTACTTATGGGTGTATCTTTTTTTTAACGAAATGATCACCTTGACATTAATCTCGTGAACCTTAACGACCTTAGAATTCAGGCTCAGTTGGTGTAAAATATCAGCGGGTCAGGCAGCCATGTAAGTGGTTCGTTGCAGGCAACTCTACAGCTATTTATGACTATATGTTAAGAATGGGGAACCATATAACATGGATATGTAGAGCATCACCCTTTGATATACACTTTACACACGTATAAAAAACACGTGCACTTTGTGACAACCTTGATAAAAAGCTCGCGAAAGCTCGCCAATCACACATAGGCGTACTTAGCAGATCAATTACATTCGTACAGCTCTTATTTATTGTCCGTCGTCGAAACGCACAGTACCTTCAAACGCACCTTCGTTGGCAGGCTTGACGCCGTTTCCATCCTTCAATAAAGCAATTTAATTTGGTCAACAGAAAGAAAGGCTAACCGTTGCCCGAGTGCTTAAACAAAATGGATGGTTCAAGTGGCATGCGTTCTAATAATAATGCTTTCCACTTAGTGAGTTTCATTTCAAATCAATTACCTTATGTGGGCGTTGTCTACAAGCAATATTAATACGAACTTTATCCTACCTCTAACTTTTATTGAGAAATATTAATAAAACCTGTACTATAACAGTGCTGCATTTGTCATATGTTTTACTAATTCGAATTATCTACGGAATGCAAGCAGCTATCTCCGCCAGATGGGCGGCATTTAGAAAAGACAGGAAACACGGAGAGTTAGTAACGAGTTTAGTTTTAGACGATGTACAATACATTTCGGCAATTACCACACGACTCTAAATGCGGATTTATAAGTTCAACGATTTTGTAGACCCATCCATACGATATAATTAGTGTATAACTAAAGGAAGAAATATGTAGTAAAAATAACTTCGCGGCTTTCAAAATCCAACTCGTCCCACACAATTGTGGTCAGTATATAAGTAGCATGCTGTAAGAAGCTTTCGTAGTATTATTAGGTAGCTTTAAGAATCACCTTTAATTTATATGTTTAATATGGCTCAATGCTTGTACTAATTGTGATAATTTCACGACAGCTTATCGAATCTTGTACATTTGAGCAGGACTGTGAATATGGATAAATTTTGTATTGTGCTATCTCGTTAAAAGACTTCCACAAGCTTACGTAAATGATTTATTTTAATGTAGCAAACTTTTTTGAGCAAACAAACTTTTAATGATATATACGGAGAAGGATTATGAAATGCTACAAAATGAGTATAGTTATGATGTGGTATGTTATTCGTACCGCTTTCCCTTGATTAACGTAATTACCCGCAAAATGATTCGTCACCCTAGTACACAATAACAAAAACGGTAACAAACTCGAATACGATATCTTAGGCTCTTCATCAACCACAAGCCCAAACGACAAAATTTATTTTTCCATCTTGTGACCTGCTTGAAACTTAGTCATATGCATTAACTATTATGTGTTTTCGCTCTGTGTTGTTTCGCTTCATTATAGTAGTGAACGTACTCAACCATTGTGATTAATTTTATTTAAAATAATGTTGTTAACGTGGATGAGGATCTTGACGATAACAACCCTTCTTGCACGTTCGTTCTTATTATTTTTTTAATATGCCCAGTTAACGTGTAGACATAATTTTTCACACAAATTTCGGCTTATAGACAGCAGTTCAAATATTATCACACAATATCTTACAAAACCTACGTATTCATCGTAACGCCTGTTTATCGGTTCTAAGTTGAAGCACTCTGCAAATCTTGCAAAATTTTAGATTTTTCCAGATTTTTCCTGTTTGTTTAGATTTTTAGATATGCTATCTACCAAATCGCAGGATGGGGATATTAGTCGAGGTCAGTTACAAGGACTAGGGTCCGTATAATCTAGGTAGAACAGCTAGAGAACAATGCTAAAGAAAGGGTCCTTGTGTACTCGGTGTAGGGTCCGCCAAAAGAGTGGTTTGTAATATCCATAGTCGTTCTCCGTATGCAATTTTTGTTGTATTTATCAAGCGGAAAGTAGTGGCTGTGTGAATTCCATTTTAGACTGCCTGGTATGATTGCTTTCAAATTTTGTGATAACGTACCGATGCGTTTGACGTGATTGGCGTTTCTCTGTTTTTTGCAGAAGTGCCCACATTGTATATCTAGAGCTGCACTGACTACGCTCGATCTAAATTACTTATCGCATATTTTATTATATTTAAATATAATGAAACTACGTTCCATGAAGTATAGCATGAGTGGCATACGAATAGTAGTTTATGGAAATGGAAAAACGCAATTCTTATATACAAAGAGAAAATGGAAGGATTGTAACTCACTAAATATTATAGTATTGGATAAAAATCGTTAAACGAAAAGAGATTTAATATGCACAGCTATTTTAATTCAGTGTAATGTATAGCATCCACACAGTATGTGTGGATGCTATGCATTACACTGAAGGTCTATTACTCCATCGGTTTGTACAGTTTGTAGATCTTATATAGTCATTCGGGCGTTCTCAAGTAATACATGGTACAAGATTGCACTAGGATCATCTCTACTGTACGCTCCCTATTTAATTAAAATATACCTATCTTGCTAAATAAATTCAACTCTATTTTTTCTTATTAATTGAGTTTATATCGTTCTAAAATGTCTTAAAGCCACCATGTTATTAGTACCTGAAATACGATCAATTGTTTTTTGACTCTGCACTTGATAGTGCCATAAAAAATTGGCGGAAAGATTACTGGAGTGGTTGAAATTCATAACCGAGAGAGGTCCCGCAAGCTTTGAGCTCAACCTCTGGCAGAGCGCCCCCAGAGAGTATGGAAAGAAAAGAGACGAATAAAAAATCTGAACGAAATTAGAATATAAGACGGGAGGTCTTTTCTATAGGAAAGATAAGTAAAGGAATAGTGGTACAAGGGCGGGTGCGGGAAGACGAGAGCAAAAAGGACGGATGGGGCTTAAGTAGGTTAATGAAAATCCTCCCTCTTGAAGAAAAATGATCTCAAGTCACTTTATTCTAAGCTGACAGGCCTATCCGTTAACAGTTATATAGTTCGTGCTAAAAGCTTCCCCGCTGTATGAAAAAAAATAAAGAAGCCTATGCAAGCAGGCTACACGGAGGTCAAGAGGCACCCAACGGAGTTAGCGGTCAACTCCAAATTTTTCCAGTGCACTCGTTGGTACGATAAAGAAAAAGATCCTTTGGCTTAATACTTCACTGTGAGCATTTTTAATAAATAGGTGCATCGATCATCGAGCAGTGACCCAGTAGAGAAACAAGACGGTTGTTATCGTAGAACAATTGTTTAATCCATACAACCATGACACGATATAGACAAATAGGTCACGGTGCCATCCCACATACTATTTGTTTCTCCACAAAAGCTAAGATCAGTCTCTAGGGGCGAACTCTCACTTCTGAATAACCCGCTGGGCTCTTAACCAGATGTTAATTCCTAAAAGGTTCTAATTTTTATGTTTGCGGTATGAAGCTAGGCGACTTTCGTTAGCTTGCATTGGTATTGTTCATTTATTTTCTTCCATAGAATGCGGTCCTGTATTATTTTTGTAAAAGCCCCAATAGTTCGGAACATCCACCGTTTGCGAACCCATGCATGAACTTCGCAATGTACACGTCTACCCATCACCCGTGCAGTTCCTCATGAAGCAAACAAGACAAAACTGAGCGTAGCAGGTCAAGCCAATCGTTAATAAAACATCTTTGCTTTATGTACTGCCATGACCAACCTTACAACGTAGGGAAACGGGATCCGATAAAGAAAGGTCCGCTTTGATTTTCTAGCTGAAGACCTTGGAAAATGTTATTGACGCCGAATTGTGACATCTGGTTGCAACATTGCATCTGAATCAATTCGAATAACCTGTTAATTTATTCCTATATTTACGTCAGTTCTGTCAAACAACATTCAACGACTAATTACTTACAGACGCGCGATTGGTGTGCCCTCAGTTCGTGTGGCCACCATTAAAAATTGCAGCAATAATTTGCATCGTCGAAGCAAATAGTCATTTCTCCGAAAAAAGGGAATGTGCCTATAGATGTAGTATCACATACTGAATGCACGTTATTGAGCTCAAATGTATTTTTAATTTCCGGCCTGACCCGAATTCCTTATTCCTCAAATAAGTACATCGTTATCCCATACATTACTAAATGGACCTAACGTCGTCTACTGAAACTGAAAGCGCTGTTTTAAGCCCTTATGTAAACAAACGCTTGACCTTAGGTTATATATGAGAAAAATATGAATAAGACCGTCGCTCTTCCTGCATAGTGGTGATCTTGGCCATGGTGGCAGTGCACCACCATATGTGTCTTTCGGGGCACATACTGCTGTTTGTATGCTTGGTTTATATACGCCTGAAAAGACACGAAGATCAAGTAGTCCGGCAAACAGCGCGGCTGTTTGACTATAAAATGCTCTAAGTTTTAATTTTCTATTTAATTTAAGCGAATGTAATTAAAAATAGTGATAAAACAGATTTCAAATAAATGCATGCCTTCGATACTTTACTTAGATGCTAGGAACCTACACCGCCTAATAGTGAATTTAATATTGCTTTGCTTTTTGGCAACTTACTTGAATAAATATAAATAAGCATATAATACTACGATGCTTCTTTGAATATAGAGATTGCATGGATTAGTTTGTTTGCCATGGGGTCGTTTTAAACCAGAATCGGCGAATTCCGATTATAATTAAGGTAAGGAATCGACTTGAATGTTCACACTACTTACACGTTACTTAAGACAAATTTTTTTGATAAGTAAAATTCCTTTGATAATTTTGTTTTAAAAGCACCGCAATCGCAAAATGTTTTTTTACAAAAACATGTGGAAATTAACGAAACTAAAATGCAAAGCATATATTCAGAAAAAAAATATTTA